>OY284487.1:44453769-44623906 GCA_958336395.1 Ctenicera cuprea | reverse complement strand
TCAGATCTCGGGCGGCCATGGGATATAAATTTCATGTCTTAGCTAACTACTTTGCTCATTGCTGTCATGTTGACATTTTGAATTTAAAATTTAATTTTGTATCAATCATACTTAAATAATAAACTACTGGTCAACTAAACTAATTTTTATTATATAACTTTACAAAATGGTGTTTACTACTGAACAGAAGACTTACATCGTAGAATCTTATTTTCGTACTGCTCAAAAAGTTGATGGAAATTGGAGGTATTCCATTCAAGACACTATGGTCGAATTTCAAGAGAAATTTCCAGGTATTCTAGTAAATTATAAAAATTTTGTAAATGGTTTAAATCATTCGGTGGCATTATTCAGAGAATCTGGTAGTGTTACAAGGAAAGAAGGTAGTGGCCGTCCTAAAAAAAGAACTGATGAAAACATCAATGCTGTTAATCAGATTGTAATTGAAACACCTACCACTTCGATTCGCAGGATTTCACAAGAAACCAACCTCTCTTACAGTACATGTCAAAGAATTTTAAAGCACGATTTACAGATGCATCCTTATAAATTAACTGCTGTTCAAGAACTGTTGCCTCCCGATTATGAAAAAAGGCAATTTTGTCGATGGTTTCTTCACAACTTAAATAACAACGATGTACTGGTCAGAACCTTCTTCTCGGATGAAGCATGGTTTCATGTTTCAGGCTATATTAATTCGCAAACAATGCGGATGTGTTCTGCAGAAAATCCACATTTTTACAGGGAACCTCCACTACATCCACAAAAGGTAGGAGTTTGGATAGCCATGAGCCGTCGAAGACTAATTGGTCCGATATTTTTCAACGGTTCAGTGACAGCAGCGCGATATCGACAAGACATCTTGGAACCATTTATAAATGAATTACACGACGATGAGTTACATGCTGGGTATATGCAACAAGATGGAGCAACACCACATGTTACTCAAGAAAATATTCAATATTTGAGGCAGTTCTTCGACAACCGATTAATAAGTAGAAACATTGAGATTCCGTTTCCTCCACGTTCCTGCGATATAACTGTTTTGGACTTTTTTGTCTGGCCATACCTAAAAAATTCAGTGTTCAAAAGGCGCATCAATGATTTAGAAGAGCTAAGACAACGCATTACCAACCTTGTTCAAGAATTAAACGATTCTCCACATATCTTACAAAATGTGTTTGAAGGACTAAAAAGAAGGGTTCAAAAATGTCTTGAAGTGAATGGTGAACACTTTAAACATTTGTTGTAAATCGATGATGATGATATAATAAATTAATCATTTTAATTGTGTTTTTGTATACACGTGTTATTTTTAATTTCTAGCTTATTTTAGGTTAACATTTTGCTTACTTTTTATAAATCGCGTCTGTTCTAAGCTAAGACATGACTTCTTTTTCAGCGCCGACCGAGATCTGAAATATTTTGAATCATACGTTATTACTTCGTGGTTTTAATAAATGATACTTATTTATGTTGTTTGAAATCATTTCAAATTTTTAACTCGCATAAATGCTGACCTCAATAATATAAATTTGGTAATTTTATGCAGATCTGCAAAATACTAGACTTATAGCGGTTTTTGCTCTCTTACTTTCAATTATTTTAGTCTATACTTCCAAATTAAATTGCATGCATAATCTCTTTTACTTGAAGAAAAATCTCCCGCCGGATATTTCATATTATATCCGTTGCATCCCTAGACTCTTCGGGCAATATAACACAAAACGCAAATAAAGAAAGATAGGACAATGTCGTAGGTTGGCTATGTACCAAACAGATGAGTTTGTTCAGAAATGCAAAAGTTCTAACATTTACATATATCAAAAAAAAAAACAAAAAATTCTGATCAATCCACTTTGAAACATGACCTTTCAGCTCTTCACAAATCTTTTATAGTTATACATATATTATAATATTTTGCTTAGTAACTGACACGAGGAAAAGAACTCTCCAAAATTGTCAAAACGGCGAGTGCGATTGCCGACAATCAATGTTTTGCGAGGCGGTATCTTAACCACGAATAGTACATACTTGCCTAGATTATTTCAAGATGAAGAAACAATCCTTGTTTGTTTGTTTGTTTGTTTGGAGACGTTGCTAATTTTCTATGATCAAGAATTTGCGTTTTGGTTGCACAGTAGCTGGGATATAAGAACCCTATAGATGGGGTTCGGCATGGGGGAGCCTAGCAGAGCGCAGAGGGTCGTTGCATCGCGTGTGATTATGATTAAAGGTATCCATATTTATAAAACTATACAAATGCATATGTACTAAAAATTTTCTACCAGCCACGATCGTAAAAATTGCAACGCCTGTGCATTATTGGTCATCCAACAGGTCTACATAGTGAAGTAAAGCGATTTACGTAACTTCCTCTGTCGGTGCAACAAAGTAGGCGGTTAACATGACAACGTATTCCTCACCGCCCCACTCTATTACAGGCGTCATGTGAATAATAACTCGACACTTACAGCACTTTACATTTCGCTTAGAGGCCTTTATGAGTATTTCTCAGATAACAATGTGTCGGTTTTTCATTGTGAACAAGTCTTTTAAAATACGAAATAATTTCTTTAAATGACATCGTGCACGCTTTTATTTCAAACGCCTTTATCAAGGTAATAATGATGGTATAAAATAAGTTTTAGGTTTGGAAAGACCGACGCCGGCATTAGCAGTAAGTTAAATTGCTAATATTCAAAGTAATGGAAATTCATTGAACAGAAAATTAAAAAATGTGTGGTATGAACACTATCATTGGTTGTGTGAGCAGGCTGCAAAAAAATCGTGATATTTATTTTAACATATTGAATTGCCCTGGTTATACGTATACACAATGCAATACAGTATTATCTGCAGAACCAATGTTTTGTTTAAATATTTTAGTAACAACTGTAACGTAATGCATGACCAAATATTTCTATTATGTATCTTATTTTTTATTATGTATTATTGTGCTGAATTAAATTAAATTATTATTTCTGGTATGGATCTGTGTATAGGTAAAAATTACTTTATAATGTATGCAGTTCACATAAACTACACGGTCGAGTAAAAAGTAAAGCATACCGTTTGTAACTTCGTAAATATTGATTCTATGAAATAAATGGCCTAAATAAAAGTTAATCTAAATGAAATACTAGTTAATCACTTTAACAGATATTTGCTTTAACCGTATACGTATTTTGACATGTTAAGATGTCATTATCAAAGGTAAGAATAAAAATATTTTTTCTTCATATTCCGATGCATGCTTTGTCGATATTAAACTTTTTATACATTTAGTTATTTGTATATTTTGTTTTCTACAGTACGTACTTTTTCATAAAATTACACAACAAAACGTTTAAATGAAATATCTCAAAAATTAAATAATTCGTAGTTGCTATAGCAATCAAATAACGAAACAAAAAACACAGTTAGACATTATGCGTTACTTTTTAGTTACCCTGTATAATTATTTAACACTTTTATTTAATTCTATTCTACTCTCAGCTGCTAAATTACGCACGTTATTGTTCTCATTGTAATATTTGCCATGAAAACGACACCCCACTCAAAAATCAACTGATTTAAATCAATGATTTTTTGTATAAATTGTTTGATTTAATCACGATTTAAATCAACTTGGTTCCTCGCACCCTGTATGTGAGAGATTTTATTTAGAAAAGCTGTTTTGCTGGCCTTATATTCTCAGCGGTAACAAAAATTCTGTATCTAATAAATTACTTTTTACCTGATTATTACATCGCTCTGGTGGTGAAATCTGTAGATGCAGTTACTAGTAATTTAAATAGGAAATACTAAAAAAAAATTACAGGAGACATGGTGTTCATAGTCCACGCCCCCGGCGGCGTTTAGAGAAAGCTAAATTTCATTTTGATTATTTTCAACTCCATCTAATCTTATCGGAAATGATCGTCTTTTATCGCATGTTGTAGCGTAGCTTTTAACTTTTCGCCCCTGTCAGTAGTCGTCGCCATAGATCTTTTTTACTTACAAAACTGGCGGTGTTTTGTAAGTGATAAAGTGCCTTTTTGCCAAGAAACTGATTTGATTGATTATTGACACGGAAATCAAGCACTTTAATTAACTAAATAGAATGTGTGTGATATAGTCAGTTGAAAAAGGCATGTTACTGTTTTGGTAATTATAAATGAATTTGGTTGATGGTAAGAGTGGAATAATAAACACCAATACCAAATGTGTATTAAAAATGATCGAACATTCTCTCGCTTCATTGACAACGAAACTGTGTTGTTTCTAGGCAATATCACGAGTCCGTGCTTAAAAACAGTTGAGTTCGTCAATGACAGAATTACAGATAATTTTTAATTCACGAGTAGTATTTTTTATAATATTTCCAGAACAAAAAATTAATTTATTGTAATTATTTGTTACATACTAACGTATTAAGACGTATTTAATTATTAAAAATGCAAAATTCAAAAAATTTTGTTGACGTGTTGCTATGGTTATGCAACGGCGATAACACCGGAGCTTCCTAAAAAAGTATTATCGCGGCCAATCAGGGTCTAATTGGCCAAGAGCCTGAAAATAAACGGCTGCCATTGGCTGTTACAATACGAGTGGAATATTCAATAGGTATGTATAATCATACGTATACCACGAAAAACAACAAATTAAATTACGAAAAGTCGTTGCTCTGTAGGAAGTGTGAGTAAATTAACTAGGGATGCAGCAAATATTCAACCGTCCATTTTTTTGGAGCTTGTCGAATATTCGGATAAGCCAAATATTTTTTCAAGTCAGTCAAATATTCGCCGAATATGAAAGGGTTTCTGCTCTAAATAAAAGCAATAACTAAATTGGAAGTTTGTCTTAAATTTGATGGTGTAATTGAAATTTAAATACATTGAAACAAAGTTATAATTTCGGTTACCAAACGGTAACGCTGATCGCTTATTCGGCAACTAACCCACGCACTTATTACCCCGCTTGTCGGAATAATTGACTGGCCGACTATTCGGCATTCGGCCAGTGACCAAAATCACTATTCGGGAAATCGTTAAATCTATGGTATTATTTTTTAGTTCACGAATGGTATATGATTAGATTCCTTCGCGAATATTATATTGAACTGTCAAATTGACAAACACTCGTTGCTATAGTAAGTAGCCGTATAGCAGTATAGTAAGTAATTTAATCCGATCATTTTTCCATTGAAGAGTGGTATATATTTGGATTATTCCACGAATTATTATCGAACTGTCAATATAAATGTTATATTTAAAACTTCAAATAAAGCAAATGAGTAGTTTACTGAAATTTTATCATGATAAAAAAGCATAAAGCATAAGAACCAAGCTTAAAAATTCAGTACATACAAACAAGCCTGACGAAAAACGCACAATAGCCATGTAAAACGTAAGATATAAAACATAAAGTTGGAAATTTCCTTAAACAAACCAAACATTATTTGTTATGCAGGAAGTTTGAGTAGTTTATTCCCATTACTTTTAACGAGTGGTACATGAGTGAATGATTCGCGCGCAATAAATCGTAGTGATGTAAAATTCTCGAGCATGTATCTTTTGAAAACGTTCTCCGAGAATAAACATGCATTTACGGGAATAAACGAACAATAACTGGTATATTATGAGAATTTATGTTTGGGATTACAACACAAACATAAAAATCGATTTTTTACGGTTTTCTGAAAATGCTAACAATTCTCAAATATTCTCGTAAATTCTCAATTTTGTGCATTACATGTGAGTAAATCGAATTGTCAAATTAATAGTAATGTTAAAACTATTAAATAAAACAAATGAGTTGTTTGATTAAACTTATTCGCTATAAAATTTTGTACGATAAAAATAAATAGCTCAACTTTTCTACAGGCTGTTAATTCGAAAAACACGATGCACTGATTGGTCGATATAGAGTAGAATAATCTACTGTGATAATTCATTTATAAATTGACATTGGCAACCTTTTTTATTTGAAAGTTAAAACGATAAAGTTGACTGATTTAATTTTGTTTATTTTAGTTACAACTTACTCTACAACGTTACTTTTGGGACTAGCAGCCTATCTTTTCAAACAAGAAAGTTGGCCTATTTCAACTTTTTAACTGAATAATACTGTAGAATAGTGCAGTAGCAGCACCTCGCCAAAATGTGTTTTATTGTGTTATGTTTAAACTAGGTAATCTTACCATAAAATCCATGTTATTTTTACTGTCGGTATATTACCTGCCCATACCTTTGGTATAGGCTGGGTGTGACGCCTCTAAAAGCGAAAATACTGAGCCAATTTTGATGAAAGTTTAAGTGCAGAGGTATATCGAAAATTGCAGTTTTCCCCGACAGGAGGCAAGGGGGCGTTTTAAGAAAATTGTTAGTGTTTTTGATTATTTACTTCAAAGAGGAACTTTATTTGCGGCTAGAAAAAACAACAACTGACTTAATGCGGGCAATTTATTCTTATTCTACAAATTCCACATTGTACTTCAATTTCTTTTTAATTTTATATACACTGTGTCTATAAAGTAAACCCCCCCCCCTCCGCCCAACTAACTATTGAACGACTTGATATTTTTCCACAAAATTTGGTGTGCTGTAATGGGAAATTAAATACTATCTTTCAGACCATATTAAAATTTTGTATCATCCAAAATGGCGACTCGGCGCCATTTACTTTTTTTTTTAATGGAAAGGGGGGTCGAGTGACCTCTCATTGGAAAGGTGTTTTAGTTCTGCGTCTGATCCTAGTGTTTCAAAGAAAAATATTCAGCCATAACAAAATGACAATGTTTGAAGATAAAGAAGTCTATTTAAAAAAACTAAGAATTAAAGCTTAAATTAAGTGTTCGAAATGTTTACCATTCACTTCTTGGCACATAAAAAGTCGGTTATAAAATTCCTGCCTTACATTTTCATAAGTTTCTTCTTCAATTGTTTCTGGACGGGTTCTGTACACTTTCGATTTCAGATATTCCCATAGAAAAAAATCTAAGAAAGTTAAATCTGGGGAGTGAGCCGGCTATTCTACAGGCCCCCGCCTACCAATCTATCTTCCAAAAAATGTCCGTTGAGAAAGTCAGAAACAGGCCTATAATAATGTATAGGTATGTAATAAATTGTTGGAACATAACGTTTTCAATATTATTTCCAGCCACCTGAGTTATTTCTGGGAAAATTTTGTACTGCAAATGAAAAAGTGGACTACTGGATAAAAAAATTAAAACAATTTTGAATTGAGTGTGTCCATTTGTTTAAAATCCGCCATTTTGTAATGGCTGAATATTTTTCTTTGGAACTCTAGGATCAGACGCAGAACTAAAAGACCTTTCAAATGAGGTGTCACTCGACCCCCTTTCTATTTAAAAAAAAATTTCAAAACGGCGCCCAGTCGCCATTTTGAATGATACAAAATTTAATTATTGGCTAAAAAATAGTATTTAATTTCCCATTAAAGCACACCAAATCAAATTTCCCTGCAAGGTCGTTGAGGCTCAGCTTTATGTCGTCAGAAATAGCATCAATACGCCTAGTAACAGTTATACGGGATAAAGATATCTGCTCAAAATTTTTACACTTTTTAGGACAGAATATTTTTACTGCGGCAATTAAACATTTCTTTACAAATTCCCCTTCCGAAAATGACTTTGAATGTTTTGCAATTTTTTCACTTATAATAAAGCTCGCACGAACAATATCTTCAGCTTCACTGTTGCGTTTTAAAAAAATGTTTTGTTGATTAATCAAACCTTTTTGTAATTTTTTTATCTTGACTTTTCTCAGAGCACCCATAAATTTATCATAACATTTTTGATGTCTACTACTGTAATGTCTTTTCAAATTATATTCTTTTAAAACTGATGTTGCTTCATTGCATATTAGACAAATTGGTTTATCTTTAAACAAAATAAAAAAGTACTAGTGTTACCCCAGCGCACAATGCACTGACAGACAGCGTTGACAGAACCGGCTAATTGATAAGTCATGTGATGCATTAGTTCCATAAGGGAGACGCGACGTTAGTATAGATCTCGCCTCAAGTGAAGCGCGTCTAGCAGACTTTCATATATATTATAAATTAAAATAATTATTATTGAAAAATCGACGTAGAATAAAAATATAAAAATGTTTTATGTTGCATCTGAGGATAGAGACCTTTCATTTAAAAAAAAATGGTCCAAATTGGGGAAGCGTAGCCGCTGGAGGAACCGGAGAAAAAAACTCTTTGAGCTTTTATATATGTACTAGTGTTACCCCAGCGCACTGACAGACTGAGCGTTGACAGAACCGGCTAAATGATGTCACGTGATGCATTAGTTCCATAAGGGAGACGCGACGTTGGTGTAGATGTCGCCTCAAGTAAAGCGCGTTTAGCAGACTCATATATATTATAAATTAAAATAATTATTATTGAAAAATCGACGTAGAATAAAAATATAAAAATGTTACATGTTCCATCTGAGGATAGAGACCTTTCATTGAAAAAAAATGGTCCAAATTGGTGAAGCGGTAGCCGCTTGGAGAACCAGAGAAAAATACCCTTTGAGCTTTTATATATGTATGGATGGATTCTTCTGTCCATTTTTCTTGGAACGTTCGGAATTCTTTATCAACTTTTCTGATCTTACTGGAAGATGGTATGCTAAATGACATTGTATTTTTGATCTTTATAATTAAATACTACACAGCACCAACACAACACTTTTCAACGTCTGAAACAGACACATCGCAATACTGCAATAATTAAAGTCGGAAGACGTGCACGTGCAGTAGGTAGCTATGATTCATAGCTGGGATCAGACACGAGTCAAATTTCGCCATCGTCGGCCGGATTTATATGTAAGCGAAAAAAGCAATCGCGGGCCGTATTTATATCTAAGTGGAAAAACTTTGGCGGGCCGTAAGAAATAGCCACGCAGGCCAGGCCGTAGGTTGCCCTTCCCTGGTCTACAGCATGTGAGAATCTATACAGGCTGAGTCAAGCTATACGCCTTTTTTTTTAGTGAGTTTATTATTAGGAATTTATTAAAAAAATTTAGTGTGCATATGTTTCGAAGGGTGCTCTACAACCTGGCGCAGTCAGTTTTTTGGTTGGACGTCAAATGTCAAAATAGCGATTTTCAACTGTTTATTTTTAAATGGAACGGTACGACTTTTTTTGGCTTAAACGATGCTGTATGATGTTTACAATATGATCCTTACTGAATTTTTTCCCAATTTTCACGATTCAGCCGTAAAATATGCATTTATTATGTTAGTCTAGTAGGCCGAGACCTATGATGTATTTGCACAAAACGATTTAATGGTTGTCAGTATGCATAGTGAAATCATTATTTTATTAAACATAAAAAAACAGAAACTCGGGTATTTAGATTACATTAAATAATAGTTACTTCAATATTAGGATAACATCGAATGAAAACTATAAGACTATAAACTAAACAAAATTTAAATAAAAAACTAATTAGTTTTTATACAACAAGAAACTCGAAGAAGTGGAAATGTTTACTTACAAGCAATTGTTTCATCAAAAGTTTACTTACTTTACGCAAAAACGTGGTGACGCGTGCGTACGTACCGGCCTACTAGACTAACATAATGAATGCTTATTTTACAGCTGAATCATAAAAATTATGAAAAATTCAGTAAGGATCATATTGTAAACATCATACAGCATCGTTTAAGCCAAAAAAAGTCGTACCGTTCCATTTAAAAATAAACAGTTGAAAATCGCTATTTTGACATTTGACGTCCAACCAAAAAACTGACTGCGCCAGGTTGTAGAGCACCCTTCGAAACATATGCACACAAAAAATTTTTAATAAAATCCTAATAAAAAACTCACTAAAAAAAAGCGTATAGCTTGACTCAGCCTGTATATTTATTTTAAAAAAGACATAATTCTTTGATTGCCTTAATATTGTCTTCATTTCTGTCTCTGTTTGTTACGTTCAAACAAGCAAATTTAACACCTAAATTAAAAAAATTCCGAAACCAATTTTCTATTGCATTTTAAAATTCATTAATGCTACTATATGTACCTATACACGTTAATTTTAAAACGCTTTATATAGTCTTCGATCTTAATGAACATAATTCTTTGGAATTTCATTCAATTTTCGTTAAATTTAGTAAATTACACTAGTGTTTCACGTGTTTCGTACCATTTCATGCAAATTTGTAAGTAAGTAATAGGAGTGGAAAAACAACATATCTTAATTAAACGTATAAACACCCAGGCTGCGCGTATTATTAATAACTCCTCGCTTATCATTAAAACATATGCAAAGCAGTTAGTGATAGCTATTGATTTAAATCCGTTTTAGAACAGAAGCGCAGCGAGATGTATCTATCTATATGGCAAATTATACATCAAAAATTTAACTCAAAACGTAGGATTAGCGCGTAACTATAATATTATTGTCTTTATAATATGACGCTTTTGGAAACCTAGCACTATTTCGTTATAAAATTCAGGCACATATATCGAAAATAGAAATTTCCTTTTCAAAGCAATTTAAACAATAAACTCGGAAGGTTTATTTGCGATTCATTATGTTTGATTGTTGAAGAAAATAACCCAGATCAGAGTTATTCAAAAGTATGGAAAGTGAGTCTGTAATTTCATTTGTACTTACTGCCTGCCGTTAATTTCAATCCCAATCAGACCCACTAGTTGTTCTATTAATTGCAATTACATGGATGTATAATCATGAAGTGCTGAGCCATTTTTAATAGTAATCTGGCAAATTTCGTAACTCCATAATGAACAAAAAAAATTCTAAAGCTAGAAAAATTAAACAAAACAGTAATTTTACAGACACTGCCAATTTTTTATACTGCACTAAAGAAAACACTAGAAGCATTAAATCAAAACGGCTTTCCAAATTAAGAACTTGGAAGCGAAGACGATCTTGAAAGATTTCTTAATCACGAAGGCAAAAATCGAAAAAAAAAAAAAACAAAAACAACCGCAAAATTGTCCGAACCGTACCTGAAACGAAAACGGAAATTAAAAACTTCTTGAACCGTAACCGAAAACCGTAACCGCAATTATTTTAAGAATATACAGGTATTTTTCGTTCCGACAAATGCAGAACCATATTTATTTATTGTAGCAAATAACGATAGGTATTTACTATTTAATCTTCGCATTTTGCATGTTAACCTTCAAGGTTGTAGCCAAAACAATGATTAGAGTTATTAATGTTCCCCAAACGCGAATGCAAAGTTTTTGATGGTATGACTTCATCGTATAACATGATATGAATACTTTACCAGCAAGATAGTTTTTCATTGTAAACTCCCAAGTACTTCATTTTTGTGTTGTTGACGGTCAGTCAGCCGGCAGTGCGCACATTGCCGCGTCTAAGCCGCGCTCACTATCGCTAAAAAGGGAACATAAAAAGTAGCATGTCACCATGTACACAACAACAAAAAGTAATGATAACCTATGTACCGCATTTTCAAAAAGTAGTGAAATTAAAATTTTAAATATGTAACCCGCACGGAATTCGAACTCTCGACCAACCTATGCCTCACAACGCTGTACACGCATTCTAGCACTGAGGCACGGCATGTGTTGATAGTCGATGCTAGAATATAAAATGAGCGAAACACTTCGCCTGGACTTTCCTATACTTATAAATTAACATTGTTTTATATTTTCCAACACTTTTGATGTACACCTGTCTAGACCCGGCTAGTAAAAGTAAACAGCGTTTATAAAAACTTCAAGCCTGAATAGCGTAACTTAAACCTACCATTACCACGCTGGCTCTGCCTGCAACATACTGAGTACATGTAAAACGACCGAACTGAAATGAACCGCGCGCCGGCACGTGTAAGAAAGCGTGTTGATGTTTGAAAATGTATTAATAACTCGAGAAGTATTATTTTTAGCAAGAAATTACTCTTATTCATTTGTATTTAGAATTTCAAAACCTTTCTGATTTTATAGCCAAAATGCCACGTTTCCATTTAAAAAAAAGTTATTTTTTACCGTGGCCGCCATATTAAAATTGGAAACTCAAGTTTTTTTCGTAAATACAATCGAGAAGAATTTGCCCTACAACTTTGCTCTTGGGTTTGCGAGTCTATCTATTAAAATAAAAAAGTTAGCCTACACTCAACATTAAACGACTAGTACAAGAATACAACTGCCGTAGAAAGTATGTGAAATTCTTCTAAGGACAAAAAGATTATTAAGGCTCAAAAAATTCGATTTTTTGATTTTTTGTAAAAAGATTCTCCTAGAGCAAACAAAACAAGAAACCAAATTTTTAATTTTTTATCGAAAAAATTTGGGGGAAGGGGGAATAGTAGCCCCCCTAAATATTAAATTATCAAAAAAATATTATGATATTCGGATTTTGCTATTAATGGTGAGGTCTTTGACATTAACAGAAATATTTTATTGCCCCCCGTTAAATAAATAAAAGCGTACCAATTTTCAATTTTCAAAAATTCATAGAGGGCGTCACAGTGAAATTATAACAATAAGCAAAAAACAAAATTGTAGCAGATGCCTATCTCTATCAGCTTAAAAAGTTTAAACAAAAACGTGTGGGCAGTTTTGGAGAAATCTTTTTTTGAAAATTTCTAAAATTTTGGAGTGGTGCCATTGAGATCGTTTTTATATTTTCAAAATTAATTATATTTCATGGTATAGTACCCTTGAAGGGCTACCAAACAAGATGTAGTTGATTCCAATCAGATAACTGGTTTTTGAGTAAATGGGCGTTAAAGTCGAAATTTTCAAAAATTCGTAGCGGGCGGCATTTTAAAGCTAGAGAGTTCGGTAAAAAATCGTTTGATTTGTCCTAAGGCCTTCTTTAATCTCCACTATTAAAATTTCCAAAATTCAGTTTCTGAAAAAAATGCTACCAAAAAAACATGTCTAACTTCCGCTTCCGGTTTCGGTTTTTTTTTAAAAGCTTATTTTGTCGGTGAATTTTTGATATACCCCCTCATTCCAAAGCACATCAAAATCGGTCCAGCCGTTCCGGAGATATGGAGCGTAACCCACCCACAGACCCACCCACCCACCCACCCACAGACAGACATTTTTTAAAAACCACTTTTTTAGCATCCTGGAAGCCCAAAACATGTATTTCCGTCAAAATCTCGATTTTGAAAATTTGCATGAAATCAATACTTCCCTATACTGAAAGTATAGGAAAGTAATAAAACACATACATAAACAACACGCCATCCGCCGGCCAAATTTAATTTTCCGGTAAACTACGCTGTATGTTTCAATGACGTACCTTCGTACCGCCAATGGACGCAAGGCGATCGCGATGGGGCCCCGAAGATTTAGGGGTTTAATTTTAGTTATCGCATTGATGCTAAAAGTTGCTTGACAACGCCTTAAACGCTCCTTTCCTAAAAAAAATGTTAATGGGGCCTCTCACTTATTTTGCGACCAGGCCAAACAATTCTAGCTACGCCACTGTACGTTATCCGATGACGGTATACTGTATATTATGTATTGGCAAAATGTTGCCAGCCGGCACCGGCGTGCATTTGAGCATTTCATGAAAAGCTCTGGTATGGTCTCAGTCACGTAGAGTAATTTACTTATCATAACTTTTTAAACAATGTTGTCATGTTACCAGGATTTCCATAATTAAATAATTCAAAAAAATTATCTAGGCATTTCGTGAAAAGACGGATTTGACCAAAAGACTACGACGTACAGTCTGTTCTTTGAAAAGAGCAGAAATCAGTAGCTGTTTTATATTTGATATAACCCGGCAGCAGCTGGTTTTGTACAATTTGCCAAAAAACAAAATTTTTTTAATGCTGCCAATTTCGCATGGCATAGTTTTTTCTATATAATCTTCTCGAGAATTTTCATCAAGAATCAAGAAAAACCAAAAAATACCAGTAACCGTAACCAAAACAGAAATATTTAGTAGCAGTAAACCGTAACCAAAAACGTAACCGAAATCTAAAAATATTTGAACCGCAACCGAAACGTTATTTTGTTTAGGTTCACGTCCCTGTCTGCAACACGAATATTTGAAAATGAATTTAGAAATTGTTCGAAGAGGTTTCAAAATTCCACCAAACTCATATTTATGAATTCTTTTAAACCGTATTAATTAATTTAATTGTAATGGTAATGAAATAAATAAAACTAAATGGGTACTTCTTTTCATTCATTAATCATTTTTTAAATGCGCATGACGAGTAACATTAGCATTAAAATCCATTGATAAAATTACGTACCTACTGCTTAACTTAATTACCCAAGTTTCTGAAACCGTTTAGGTCTAACAATCAACTCCATTACAGAGACACCTGTTGTAATAAAGTGCACGAAATCGATGTTTTTAAAGTAACGAAAAACCGAAAAATTATGTACAAAGCTAGCTTCAGGCTAAAACAAAAAACAATACTTGACTTCTACCAACAAAAAAACTTCTGCTAGTCTACCTTTCACGCAGCTGTCATGAATTGAGAAAATTTGGATTTCTATACAAAGTCAAAAAACAGATGCTACAAACGCTAAACATTACAAACGACGTTTTAGTTAATTAATCCTAAATCAAGACTAGGTGAAACTGGCCACTAGCATTGTATATAACAGAAAACAACATTACAACAACAATAAAATAACGTTAAATAAGCAAAAGATAATAGTTATTTATGTTGTGAGATAAAGGCGTTATTATATCACGAGTTTGAAAGTTGCACGTCGAGGTCGACATTTCGCATTAATTTATTTGCAAATGTCGTCACTTTTACAAAACTTTTGTTTTAAAATAAAAGGAACGAGATAGATTCGATTTGTTCAATACTATGGCAACCAGCCAGTTTTCTTATAAACAAAGCTTCAGTTTTGTTTGTGTAAATAAAATGAGTTAGGTAATGAACTTCGCTACCTAACGCAAATGAATGACACAATAAGTCCTTATTCAAGCAGTCGTAGATAATAGTTATTTATGTACCAAGTCAGTAAAGTGATTCTTTATCGAACGAGTCTGAGATTAAGAGCCGAGCGAGCGAAGCGAGCGAGGCGAGTAACAGGCGAGTTCGATAAAGACACTTTATTGACGTGGTACATACAAACTTTTATCGCCAACCGTAAAAATGTCTTCTTTCATTATTTTCTATAAATAATTCGTGAAAAAACTTTTACTGTTGGAGCCGTGACACCGACAAACGATTTCGGATTAATGTCAAATTAATGTCAAACCGTTGTTTTGGCTATGTTGATAAATATAAGCGGCAGATAAAAGTGTTTGATTTTTACAGTAAGATAAAGTGTTTGTTTACTTCTGAAAAGCGCTATGGTAATGCATGGCGCTATTGACGGTTGGCGATAATAGTTATTTATGTACCAAGTCAGTAAAGTGATTCTTTATCGAACAAGTATGAGCCGAAGGAGCAAAGCGAGCGAGGCGAGTAACAGGCGAGTTCGATAAAGACACTTTACTGACGTAGTGCATACAAACTTTCATCGCCAACCGTAAAAATGTCTTCTTTCATTATTTTCTATAAATAATTCCCGAAAAAACTTTTACTGTTGGAGCCGTGACACCGACAAACGATTTCTGATTAATGTCAAACCAATGTCAAACCGTTGTTTTGGATATGTTGATAATATTAGCGGCAGATAAAGTGTTTGATTTTACAGTAAGATAAAGTGTTTATTTACTTCCGAAAATCGCTATGGTAATGCATGTTATAAGTTATAAATCAAACGGATAATAAAGAAAAGAGGTTGGCCTTGAAAGTCAGAAACGTCAGCTGACAGTACGAAACACAATACACAAACGAATATCTAGTTTTGTATCTGTATTATTACATGTGAGAGATCCGTGGAAACATTAGGATAATTGTAAAAAAAACTAACAGCAAAATCGCCTTTTTATTATCGTTTATATACGGAACCAATATGGCCAGAACAAAATACACCACAACCTAGGCCAAACAAGTTTACAAAGTAGGTTTATGTTTGGTTCTATGGCCAAAAAAAATATTGTTTTTAAAATCAAATCAAAATCATTTTTGGCGCGTTCAAAACCATCGACTTATCTAAGTAACGTTTTAATAAAAGTTACATTTATTAGAATCATAATGTTCTATGTACCAGTGGCGATCGGAAACTAGCGTCTAGCCCCTTGAACGCACAGCCGATCCTGAATTGCGCAATATCATCTAATATTGGCTCGCATATGTGCGAGTGTGATATTTACATCGAGATTTGCATTGTTAAAGCCGATTTTTTCATTGCTAATAAATTGCATTCAATAGAAAACAACAAATCCTTTTTTTTTTAAATTTATTACCAGACTTGCGTGTCAGTATGCCGTCAATCAGTGAGTGAATGCAAATTAAAATAACCTCGCGTAAACAGCAAAACGCAACAACAGTGATTTAAAAAACTATAAAATAAAAAAATTGGTCCCAACCGAGATTCCACCCCACAACTACTTATGCAGTAAAAAGGTAGTACACCTGAACACACCCGCATATCCATCTGTGCCACTACGAACTTGTGGTTTACACACATTCCAGCTGCATGCAGAGCAGGTGCGCAAGTCATTAAGGTAGGATCGACTGTGACCAAGGGGCTAGACGCTAATCGATCGGAAACGTGAGGCAGGGGAGGCCCGGCCTCACCTGCAAAGTGAAATACACGATGCTATATAATAAGCTATATTAATAATTAATTGTATATGTATAAAACAATTCTTAACATCATTGGGTTTTTTGTTTCAGCCTTATACGTATTTCGACATGTTGACATGTCATTTTCAGAGGTAAGATTAAAAGGAAACAGTTGGTGTTGCTATAGGACCAATAAATCTTCATAACTTGATCTTGCTTTTCTATATCTGCGTCCAGATGACTTGATTTTTCATTCCAAAACGTCCAATTATGGTGAATGTAAGAGATCAATTTGCGCATTCATTAAAGGTACCGATTTGAAATGCTTCTAGTATATCTAACTAAAGTTTACACAAAACTGTAAAAATTTTATAGAAATAAAAATGCTGAAGTGTGAACTTCGAGTGGACTTTCCCATACTAAAACGTATCGTATTTGCAAAAGTGTAAATTTTATAATTTTAACCTTCCGTTACATCCTTCCAAATTCGTAGAAACAAATTGTAGCCAATACTAGATACTAATACTTGCCGTTGCCGTTTTTGCAAAAGTGTAACTTTTAATAATTATAACGTTGTACAGATCATAGGCGCCGACTACGTGGGTGCTCTGGGGCTGAAGCACCCCTGAGAAACTATAAATAAATTAAACTAAAAATAAAATAATAATTGTTAAAAAAAATTAAATACAAAAAATACTCCTAAAAGTGATAGAGTGCGAATCAACAGCGACAAACATTGCGAAGTATTGTGACATATGTATAGTAGCGTTTAAGAAGTATTGCAATTAAGTGTTTGTGAGAAATCAGAACTCGATTGCGCAGGGCGAAATGCATGTGTGCGCGTCGCCGCAGCGGCATTCGTACAGTGAACGCGGACGGGAAAGAGCGACGACTGTCCTTTGATTGTTGCTAACACATACATCTTTTGATTAGTTAAAATGGACAAATTCGTAATTCGTGTAGCAGAAAAGAAATATGATTCATTAGATTCATCTTCATCGAATGCAAACATTAACATATCATCGTCATCAGCTGGGGGATGCCCCCAGCCCACAGGGGGCACTATGAACAGCACTAAGAATAAAAGTGAAACGAGTACAAAATGACATAAAAAGCTTGGACTCCAGTAGTTTATCCTCTAAGGGCTCCTAAGCATCATCGATCTCACAATCACTCTCCACCGGATCCGTCTCCGGCCAACGGTGACAGCCAACCAGAACTCCGCCGTTCTGCCCGACTGGCTCAAAGAGGTTTAAATACCTCCGCCTCCGGGATTTGAATTCAGTGTTTTATTCGCTTTAAAGATGCAAGCTGCAATGTCTTGCAAAACGTTAGTTTGTATGGGTTCACAAACAGCTAATAAGCATAAGCCGATTATGTATTATTGTCCTGGCAAACAAAATACATTAAAATCAAATCCTTGTCCGCCCCAAGGTTTAAATAATCTAAGCACACGGCCCTGGTTAGGCAGGCAGGGCCTACGAACAAATATTGCTCAAGCGTATAGAGCAAATGCTTGTAAAGGCAGACAAGCTACAGGTCGGTCCTTACCTGATTATGCTGGGCGTAGTTCCCAAATGACGACGCGGTCTAAGCCGAAAGTAAATTGCAATATTGGTTAAAATCGTTTTGACCATTCCTGTTTCAACATGTACAGCAGAGCGTTCCCTGTTTCAAAAATGTCTAGTTAAAATATTTTTTAAATTGATTTTATTAATTATTAACCTTTACATTACGTTTTTTGGAGTCTGCGTCAGCTCAACTTTTTATATGTTAGCATTTGTGATTTGAGTGAGCACCCCTGAGCATTTTCAAAACCCGGCGCCTATGGTACAGATCAGCGAGTATTATTTCCAAGAAAACAAGCAGCGGGAATTTGAATTTGCGATAACCTGTTCAATTGGTTTCCGTATCGTAACTCTACCCATAGAAGCAGCGACTACTGCACGAAAGCAAGGTAAGCGCCCGCCGAAGCGCTTCGGCGAATTACAAATTCCGCTTCGGATGTCGCACAAAAATGGCTATAATAGCTTTATTTGGGACATTATCCAAAATATGCAGACAATGAAAAATATATTTTTAGCTAGAGCTAACTGATAGGTGTAGTTAAAATAACGTATCTGCCGAAAAACGCGTGGTTGATATTAAAAAGTATCGTTTTTTTCCTTAATTTTTCAAATAGTTGAAAATTCTAGCAAATCCTAACAATGTACTTTAAATAGTCTATCGAACTGATAAAAGTTTAAAACGATCGTCGTCGGCGTCGGCGTTTTTGAATAAATAATAAAAAATATTTAAAAATTTTCAAAAATTCCTGGAAGGCGTCAGAGTAAAATTTGGGAGATAAATAAAAAACAAATTTGTAGTTCAATGCAAGCTCTATCGGCTCAGAAAGTTTAAAAATAATGTGTAGAGTTTTTGACAAAAAAAATTTAAAAATTTTAAAAGTTTTGAAGCAGCGCCATTGCCATCGTTCTCAGATTTTTGAAATTAATTTTACTTCATCGTATACTACCCTAAAGGTCTTTTAAACAAGCGGTAGCTAATCCCGATCAGACAACTACTTTTTGAGTAAGTGGGCGTTGAAGTCGAGATTTTCAAAAAGATGTAGCTTAAAGCTAGAGAGTTCGGTAAAAAAGTTTTTGATTTGCCTTAAGTTCTTCTCAGATTCCATGCTCAAATTTTTAAAATTTTGTTTTAGAAACAAACGCTGCCAAAGAAATATGTCTAACTTCCGTTTCTGGTTTCGGATTTTTTTGAAAAGCTTAACTAGAACTACAATTTTCGATATACCTCTTGATTTAAAATTTCATCAAAATCGGTCCAGTACTTTTGCCTGTAGAGGCGTCACCCACACAAACTGTGCTCATGTACTGTGCGCAGCACGTATTTGTAATATTCCTCCGATTGGGCCATGCTGGGACCAACCTGCCCGGCTCGAACGGAAGGTGGTGCGGATTGACGTTGTAAGAACGCATTGACGTTATACTTGACTGGAAGGGGGAATCGTATTATCTATGCTAGATAACAGTGACCCCCAGTCGAAGAGAAAAATAAATGTTGGATGACTTAACATACAATTCAAAATACAGTTTCAGTGAGAACACGCTAAGAAGTTTCACTTAGAACTTGCGTGTTCGGCACACCTTCCTTTTTTTGTATGATTACTGTAGACTGTTCAACAGACACCGGCGCAAAGAGCTACGGAGCTGGGGCGAACAGTTGAAAACTACGTAATTAGGTTTAATTCTGCAATACGATAAAGCGGAACAGTAATAAGCATGAATGGGAAGCGGAATGCACATTCCTTGTGCGCCGACTTGCTCAGTATTTTAGTTCCACATAACACGCTCCTTTCATCCTGTTTTGCTGGCTTCGCTCCTAGTGTGTGAATGCCTCTTCCTTAAGCGGGGCCGAAAATACCGTCGCGGGGGTTGGGGGAGAACAAATTAATAAGAGATGTTTTTTTACAATTTTCGACTCCCGCAAACAGATCGGTATTTCAACAGTTATCTCGGAAACTTTAAAAGATATCGAAAATTTAATATACACGTTTTTTGAAGAGCTTTTTCAGATCTACAAATTAATTCTATTAGAATACAAATTTTCGTATTTCGCTTAGCTACGAAGATAATCTATTATTTCATTTATTTTTTACGTTAAATTAAAAACAAGAACCACTTAAAAGACGCGGATTTTGAATATGTTGTTCTGTACAGTTTTCTGAACATTATGGCGTAGAAAACTTCCATGTTGCAATTTTGTCTACGTTGAACAGTAATTTGACTGGACTAATATGCCTGTTATTGATCAGTAAATGTCGTGTATTGTATACGTATTTTCATATCGCATGGGTTGAGGTGGCAACTCGTGTGATATTAGTTTCAAGAAGCTGCATCATAGCAACGCAACAAAAGTTCGGTATAAAGTTTTTTTATAAGAAAGTGTCCAAAGCGTTTTGAGTTATTTTTACGATGTAAGTTAAAAAGGGCACCAAAATCATAGTCGTAGAAAAAGTATAGTGAACAACTCGCATGAAGGTCCATTTCTCACTCTCATACTCGTGAGAAATGAGTACCATTCCATGCTCGTTGTACAATATCAGTATCAAATTTTGTCCCGTATACTACAAAATAATCCCGTGCTGTGTATATTTTGTTAACTACGTTTCAAATATTCTCGCGTCAAGAACTGGCGAAACACGGGTTGTTGAATGTTGATGTTAAAGAGTATCGTCTTTTTTCTTAACTCTTAAAATAGTTGAAAATTCTTGCTAATACTAATAAAGTACTTCAAATAGTCAATCGAACTAATAAAAGTTTTAACGATCAGCGTGTGCGTTTCTGAATAAAAAATTAATCAATTTCAAATTTTCCAAAAATTCCTAGAGAGCGTCAGCGTAAAATTTAAGAAATTAGTAAAAAAATAAAAATGTAGTTCTTAGCAAAGCTCTATCGGCCCCGAAAGTTTTAATAAAATAATGTGGGCAATTTTTGATGAACAATTTTTGAAAATGTCCAAGATTTTTAGCCGCTAGTATATTTACAATTTTCATATTTCCAAAAATATTGTTAGATCACTTGATTATACTTATTAAGGGCTATCATATAACATGAAAATTTGTATTGATTGGATATGTTGTTTTAGAGTAATCAATCATTAAAGTTCGAATTTTCAAAAATTCGTAGCAGCCATCGTTTTGAAGATACAGCATTTGTAAAAAAAAGCATTTGATTTGTCTTCAGATGCACTTCAACGTTATGTATTCAAAATTTCAAAAACGTGTTTAGAAAATAATCTATATCAAAAAACAGGTCTAATTTCCGTTTCCGGTTCCGGTTAACGACCCTACAAAGAACTACCTGCAACTAAAAAACTTCCACACACCAAATCTTATAAAAATCGGTCAAGGGGTTTCGAAGATTTAGGGGAACGAACGCACCCACCCACCCGCCTATCCACAGACAGACATTTTTGGAAAAATTATTTTTTTGGGTTCTTTAACCCCAAAACGCGTATTTCCGTTAAAATGTGAAATTCGAAAATTAGCATGAAATCGTAACCTTCCTTACTTCAGTAGATGTATAAGTAAAAAAAAAGTGTAGACTTTGAGTGGACTTTCCCATACTAGATATTAATGCTTGCCGTATTTGCAAAAGTGTAACTTTTAACAATTATAACGTTGTACAGTTTACCGAGTATTAGATCTCTAAGAAAACAAGAAGCGGAAATTTAAATTTCCGTACCGTAACTCTACCATAGAAGCAGCGACTAGTGCACGAAAGCAAGGTAAGCGCTCGCTGCGCTTCGGCGTATTATAAATTCCGCTTGGGATGTCGGACAAACATGGCTATAATAGCTTTATTTGAAACGTAAAAAGTATGGGAAAGTACCAGCGACCTGTTTCGTCCATTTTTTTCTTAATTTTTAAAATAGTTGAAAATTTTAGCAAATCCTAATAAAGTACTTTAAATAGTCTATCGAACTGATAAAAGTTTATAACGATCGGCATTTGAGTTTTTGAATAAACAATTAATTTTTCAACAATTCCTGGAAGGCGCCACAGTAAAATTTGGGAGTTTTTAAAAAACAAATTTGTAGTGCAACACAAGCTCTATCGGCTCAAAAAGTTAAAAAAATAATCGTATAAGCAGTTATTGAAAGAATTTTTTTTACACCGAAGGTATGGGAAAGTAGAAATTAGTTGTAACCCTGACAATCAGACTTGCAAAAATAGCAACAATGGCAACAATAACTCATACAATATCAGGCATGAAGGCGATAATGTTTCAACTATGTACAATACATATGCAGACGAGTAGCCTAGAGAAACCCCCGAAAATTTGATAGCAATGGGTTGGGGGGTTAATAGATCACATTAAAAAAATAATTTTGATGCAGACAAAATTTTGAAAAAATTATGGTAATCCCAGAAAAATGTACAAAGTGTTAAACTTCAGCATTAGTGTTCGCATACAAGGCGATAAGTTTGGTGGCCATGTGACTGATGTCACAGTAAGGACAGCTGAAATTTTACGAAGCAGTATTTACCCAACAGTGGTGTACAAGGGTTTTTAATTAATAAATTTTTATTGTGTACATGGTGGAATTCTTCTGGTAATGCTCTCTAGGATGTTTTTAATGGATGGCCGCGCCCGAAGCGCGCGAGTTATTAGCGCGCAATCATGTGTACACGGTTTTATAACATTTTGAGAATTACTTTTCTAAATGCGACCAATGTACTCCCCCTTCGCATTCCTTCCACTAAAATAAACTGGAATCTTTAGGTAGTTTATCTGCATATTTACCCCAACTATCGACAAAACAATTATTATTTTATCAAACAGTTACTTTGGTCGAAATTTTTATACTTCTTTCTTGAAGTTTTCGATGGAAAATGAAAACATCGGCTTTCAACCTAAAACCTTGTATCAAGATTTCGGGTAATGAAATTTCATAGCTAATAATTATTTATTACCAAAATTCAAAACAAATACACGAAAGTTCTCCAAGAACGTGGAAAATACACCAATTCGCCATTAGGTCATTACTTTTAGACATGTGGGTACCAACCAAACTTTGCAAATAAAAACAAAGCACTTTAAAGTAATATCAGTCTACAAATGTCATAAAACCTGACCTTTCGCAATGTGAAATTCCAAAATAAATTTACACATCTCGCAAGCTGTGAGGATCTGGCGAACGTTTAAAACGAAACAAATACAAAACAACTTAAACACATTTTGCTTAGAACGTTGTAAGCATGTCAGGCAGCTACAAGAGTGGTCGTCTATCGTCTTACTAGTCTGTTTTTATTTTGTGTTTTTTTTAACACAGTTGCCAAAACAATGCACTGACCTTGAGACGATCCAGATAGTGCAGCCACCTCGCCCAAAAAATGCACATCCTGCAGAGGTCACCTCTAGCGCTTCCGCTATTAATATTTATTTTGGCCCGAACGCCCACAAATGGATGGATGCAATTTTCTTTTGACCACGCGAAGATAATAGTAAACAGCGTTTCTCAAAATTAATGATATTAACCTACGTTGTTTTGATAACGGACAAGTTATAATGAACAAACAGTAAAAGGATATAATCACAACGGAAAGAGTTATATGAATGGATATTTCAATCAAGCTGATACGCGATAACAAGTCACAATGAATAAAAAAAGCGGAACTTTCTTTATTAACTACTAGCTAATACCCGGCGTGCGTTGCTACGCCTAAATATCTCGACTCCAGCGCCACCTTTCCGGTCCATTTTTTGTAAAAATATTTCTTTCCACGTAACTGACATATATCCTAAATTTGAGCGAAATCCGACAATAAACACACATTTTCGTAAATATCGCCAGCGCCACCTAGCGGGTCCATTTTTGTAAAAAAAAAATAACCTTCTAAAACCTTCAGCTCCTCAAAACACACTTTGTGTCAAAGTTTGAGCTCAATCGGCAGAGTAGTTTCGGAGTCTATAGGGAACATACAAACATTCACTTTTATATGTATATACAGGGTGTTAATGAATGGTAGGGACAAACTTCTAGGCTTGCAAAACACATCAAAGCAAACAACTTTTGTTAATAAATGTGTGGTCAAAAGTGTTTCCTTTAGAAAATAGAGCCTCTTAAAGATTCTTTAAAAAGTACCTGAAAATAGGCAACCCAAATTGCATTTTCAATTATTTTGCACAGGTCACACGGAATTTTGAAAAAAAAAACGATCTAGACATACATGCATTCAAATAACGTAAATTTTGACACAATTCGATATTTTTGTGATATTTTTTTACTTTTCTTGCATTCGTTTCTTTCTGTGCCTTTTATAATTCGTTTTCTCTATGTGATTTTTTTTGATAATTATTTTCTTCGTTATTTTCGTTCTGTTTCGTATTTTTGTGTTATGGCGATTTATACTTTTGCCGAACAGCATGACATGACGTTCATATATGGAGCTGCTTGGGGTAAGGCACGCGAAGCTGCTCGCCTGTGTCAAGAACATTTTCCGAATAGGAATCATCCATCGCACAAGGCCTTTAGTGTAGTTTCACGTCAGCTGCGGGAGGAAGGTACATTCGTTGTCAACAGACACAACTGTGGAGATACCAGAACAAGGCGAACGGTGGTTTTGAGGAAGAAGTTTTGGAGAGAGTGGCTGAAAATCCTTCTACTAGTTCAAGAGCCATCGCTCATGAAATGGGAGTGAACCATGTTTCAGTATGAGAGGTACTGTAGCAACCTGGTTCAGGGTGGCCACTTAAAACTGCTTTTCAAATTCCCTGACTTTTCCCTGATTTCCCTGACCGATAAACTTCAGTTTTCCCTGACTCATTTTTATGGTACAAAAGCCAATTTCAACTGTTTTTTTTTATTGTAACCCAACATAAAAATTAGCAAAGTAAACTTAAATTACTTTACAGCACATGGGAATTTTTCAACGAGCATAACAAAATACAACATCTAAACTTTAAGGAAAAACCAAATGAAATAAATACAAGTTTTATAAACATATACCACAGATAAGGTTAACCTTATCTGTGCATATACCTAGATAACAAAATTTCCGTTTTGCCGGCAAAAATAAAAATATTAAAATAATTGCATTTTACAGAATTTTCCCTGACTATTTCGTGAAATTCCCTGACTTTACGTTGAAATTCGTACAATTCCCTGATTTCCCTGACCAAAATAAAAAAAATTTAAATTCCCTGACTTTTCCCGGTTTTCCATGTTTTCCAGAAAAGTGGCCACCCTGTGGTTGTATCAATTGTATTTAGTAACTTAGCCACTTGGTTGCTATTTATATTACTATAAAACATTCATAAAAGATTATTCTGTAAAAGCTAACACATAAAAAGTTCTTCCACAAACTAGTGTTTCATTTACAACTCCTAACCAAACGTTACAGTACTACATGCGCAGCAGCTACATCCGTACCATCTTCAGAAGGTACAAGCCATGGTTCAAGCAGATTTCCCCAGAAGGGTAGAATTTTGCCAGGAATTTCTGCGGCGGTGTAATGAGGATCCAGAATTCCAAGTAAACGTTCTGTTTAGTGACGAGGCATCTTTTACGAAAGAAGGAATATTCAACAGTAGAAACAGCCACATTTGGGACGATGAAAATCCCCATGCTGTGGTTCAAAAAGGAAACCAGCAAAGATTTTCAGTGAACATTTGGGGCGGAATTGTTGGCGATAGACTCATTGGACCATATCTGCTGCCCCAAAGGTTAACAGGAGCAATTTATTTAAATTTCTTGCGCCATGTCCTGCCTGAACTTTTGGAAGATGTTCCACCTCAAATGTGGCTGCAGCTCGATGGTGCACCTGCTCATGTTTCGGCGGAAGTCAGGGAATTTTAAAATAACACTTTTCCCAACAGATGGATAGGTCGAGGAGGGCATGTGGCGAGGCCTCCACGTTCTCCTGATTTGACCCCACTTGATTTCTTTTTGTGGAGTCATGTTAAATCGTTAGTGTATGCTACCCCAGTTGAAACTATAGAAGAACTTGAGGCGCGTATTCTTGCTGCATGTGAAGAAGTTCAACAGACTCCTGGTATATTTGGAGCGGTGCGCAGGAATTTACTTCGTAGATGTGCTTCGTGTGTAGAAGCTAGGGGGCGACATTTTGAACATTTACTAAAATTTTGTTAATTTTTACTTTCCTATACTTTCAGTATAGGGAAGTATTGATTTCATGCAAATTTTCAAAATCGAGATTTTGACGGAAATACATGTTTTGGGCTTCCAGGATCCTAAAAAAGTTGTTTTTAAAAAATGTCTGTCTGTGGGTGTGTGTGGGGGGGGGGGGGGTAACGCTTATATCTCCGGAACGGCTGGACCGATTTCGATGTGCTTTGGAATGAGGAGGTATATCAAAAATTCATCGACAAAATAAGCTTTTAAAAAGAATCCGAAACCGGAAGCGGAAGTTAGACATGTTTTTTGGTAGCATTTTTTTCAGAAACGGAATTTTGGAAATTGGAATAGTGGAAATTATAGAAAGCCTTAGAACAAATCCAACGTTTTTTTACCGAACTCTCTAGCTTCAACATGGCGGCCGCTACGAATTTTTGAAAATTTCGACTTTAACGCCCATTTACTCAAAAACCAGTTGTTTGATTGGGATCAACTACATCTTGTTTGGTAGCCCCTTAAGGTTACTATACCATGAAATATCATTAATTTTGAAAATCGAAAAACGATCTCAATGGCACCACTCCAAAATTTTCAAAAAAAAAGATCTCAAAAACTGCCCACACGTTTTTGTTTAAACTTTTTAAGCTGATAGAGCTGAGAATCTTCTACAATTGATTTTCTTGCACATTGCTATAATTTCACTGTGACGCCCTCTGTGAATTTTTGAAAATTGAAAATTGGTACCCTTTTATTTATTTAACGGGGGGCAATAAAATATTTCTGTTAAAGCAATATAGCTCATTATTGATAGCAAAATCCGAATATCATAATATTTTTTTGATAATTTAATATTTAGGGGGGCTACTGTTCCCCCTCCCCCCCAAACTTTTCGCTACAAAATTAAAAAATTGATTTCTTCTTTTGTTTGCTCTAGAAGAATCTTTTTACAAAAAATCAGAACATCGAATTTTTTGCCCCTTAATAATCTTTTTGTCCTTAGAAGAATTTCACATACTTTCTACAGCAGTTGTATTCTTGTACTAGTCGTTTAATGTTCAGCGTAGGCTAACTTTTTTATTTTAATAGATAGACTCGTAAACCCACGAGCAAAGTTGTAGGGCAAATTCTTCTCGATTGTATTTAAGAAAAAAACTTGAGTTTCCAATTTTAATATGGCGGCCACGGTAAAAATAACTTTTTTTTAAATGGAAACGTGGCATTTTGGCTTTAAAATCAGAAAGGTTTTGAAATTCTAAATGCAAATTAATAAGAGTAATTTCTTGCTAAAAATAATACCTCTCGAGTTATTAATATATTTTCAAATATCAATTTCCGCCCTTCCGTTGATTCAGTCCGAATATTTTACCCAACCTTATGCTTGCAGAGCGCAGCGGTCGGTCTTTCTTCAACCGCTTCAAGATGTTACAACTTATAAGAACTATTTACTTTAACTAGTCGTGTCTAGACAGGTGCATATCGAAATCGTTGGAAAATATAAAACAATGTTATTTTATAAGTATAGGAAAGTCCAGGCGAAGTGTTTCGCTCATTTTTGAATTAGTTATTGTAAATTTTTCAAATACACTTCGCAGCAAAATTAAGGGATCAGAAATAAAAGTGCTATATTTTTTTTATCGTTGAAAATATTGTTATGAAACTCATACGCAATAAAGATAGGGCTATTAATAATCATTTAATAACATAACTTCGGAAATTAAATGTAGTGTATAAGAGTTTAAGTAAGAATACTTGGACAAGTGCAGTGCGGGGGTTGTTGTGGTTTAACAGAACACAGGGTGTCAAAACCCCAGTTACGGCCCGGTAGTTGACCGAAGAACTATTCGCTCATGCAGATTGTAACTCAGATTATGTTGTAGCTGATAATAAATATATTAAAAGTAAAAGTGGTATTTATTAAAGTACAGACATAACATTGGCGACGAGGATTAAAAAAAAAGTGATTGAAGAGTGCAGTAAATACAGTGGTGTTCTATTAAAGAATCAATAGTATACACGTATTTCAGTATAATTAAACGAGTGTATTAATTATGGCGGGTTTAATAGGGTCTATGGTTGAGTTCAACGGTATTTCAGATGACTGGGTGATCTACCAAGAACGATTAGAACAATATTTTAGTGCTAATTTAATTGAACAAACGGAACGACGCGCAGCGATATTAATAAGTTTGATGGGACAAGAAACATACAAGTTGTTACGTGATTTGTGTTTTCCGGACCTACCTAATAAAAGAACTTATGATCAACTGCGTAAGTTATTAAGAGACCATTTTAGCCCAAAATTATCAGTGTATAGAGAGCGCATAGAATTTTACTCAGCGAAGCAGAACAAAGCAGAAACCATCGGAGAATGGCACGCTAGAATTAAAAAGCTAGCAATTAATTGCCAGTTCGGGGAAATTTTAGACAAAGTCCTTAGGGATAAGTTTGTAACGGGGATGTGCAGAGGCTCTATTTTAGACAAACTTTGTGAAGACGACTTTTCCGACGCGATTACGTTAACCATGATGGTGGATTTGGCGCTAAGAAAAGAAGCGACGCTCGACGCCAGAGCGGCGACAAGCACAAAGGACTTAAACTGGACACGTGGTGCACATTTCCCAAACAAAGCATCCCGGCAAAACGGACGGACGCAGGTACCAGCGACCCCAACAGCTTACAAGGAACCAGCGATTCCGAGAAAGCAACAAAACATCTGTGACGGCGGTAAAAAGGCCTTTTTGTGTCGGTGTTGTGGTAAATATCACCAAGCAAACCAAATTTGCAAATTCAAAGACAGCAAATGTTTTAAATGTAATTTGATAGGTCATTTAGCTCAAGTATGTGATAAGGTTAGAAAACATAATTATCTAGATAAAGTAGATGATGAAACTGAATTGCCAATCTACACGTTTAATACTAAAACGAATCAAGACGATAAACCTTTGGTAGCGTCTGTAGAAATAGACTATTTTAAGTTAGATATGGAAGTTGATAGTGGCGCTGCAATATCGGCAGTATCAAAACACCTATATTTAAATAAATTCAGTAATTATAAATTAGAGCCTAGTAACATAGTAATAAGGGAGTATACAGGTACAAAATCTAGACCCTTGGGTTGTTTTAGTTGTCGTAAAATACGGGGGTGAGTCTAGAAGCATTGTATTTTATGTTCTTGAGGACGGAGGTCCGCCACTACTAGGTAGAAATTGGTTAAAAGCATTCAATTTAATTTTAACTAAAGTTAACAAAGCGGAAATAAATCAAATAGCAGTAGACTACACGAAATGTTTAGCAAGCGAATTCAAAGAATTATTCGATGGAAAATTAGGTACATATAAATATGGTGAAGTCAGTTTAAAATTGAAAGTTGACGTGAAACCAGTATTTTGTAAACCAAGACCGATTCCGCTAGCCTATAAGGAACAAGTAGAAGCCGAGTTAGAACGGTTAGAAAAAGAGGGAATAATTACGCTAATCACAAATAGCCAATGGGGAACACCGTTAGTTCCTGTTTTAAAGAGTGACGGCTCAATAAGAATTTGCGCTGATTATAAAATCACCCTAAATAAATTCCTAGAGGAAGTAAAATATCCTTTACCACGAATAGAGGAAATTTTTGCCTTTTTGCAAGGGGGTGAAGAATTTAGTAAAATTGACCTCAGTCAGGCATACCATCAGTTTTTGTTAGACGAAGAGTCTTCAAAAATGGCAATATGGAGCACCCATAGAGGTTTATTTAAAATGAATCGTTTACCTTTTGGGATATCTCCAGCAGCTTCCATTTTTCAAAGACTAATAGAACAATTGTTGCAGGGTGTACCGGGTGTCTGTAATTTTCTAGACGATTTTATAGTCACGGGAAAAAATCGCCAGGAACACGTAAGTAACCTAAGACAAGTTTTTCAACGTTTAACCTAGGCAAATTTAGAAGTCAGGTTGGAAAAATGTGCTTTTTTTCAACAGGAAATTAGTTACTTGGGGCATATTATAAATAAAGAAGGTATAAGGAAGTGTACTGAAAAAGTAAAAGCAATTTTAGATGCACCAGCACCGCAAAATGTTACCCAGGCAAAATCTTTCGCGGGCATGGTGAATTATTACGGTAAATTCGTACCGGGACTATCTACTTTAAGAGTCCGGTTTATGAACTGTTAAAAAAAGACAACGAGTTCGTACTTATGAAACGATAGATGCGAATCGGCTTTTAGAAAAATTAAAAACGAAATTGCGTCAGACCGCATTTTAGTTCATTTTGACCCGAAAAAGCCTATTATTTTGTCATGTGACGCATCACGAAAAGGAGTGGCAGCAGCTTTGTCGCACAAATTTGAAAATGGTTTTCTTCGACCAGTAGGATTTGTTTCAAGGTCTTTAACAAGCGCAGAACAAAATTATTCAATGGTAGACAAAGAAGCACTCGCGATTTTTTACGGAGTTAAAAAGTTTCAACAGTATCTGCAGGGCCAACATTTCATACTAAGAACAGACCATAAACCTTTGTTAGCTATTTTTGGGGAACACAAGGGGATACCTGTTATGGCGGCGAGTAGACTGCAGAGATGGGTGATATATTTATCGGGGTTTAGGTACACCATCGAATATGTTAAAGGCGTAAACAATCAACCAGCCGATTACCTGTCGCGATCACCGCTAGTAGAATCGTATGAGTCCCACCAGCAGAACGAGGAAAAAGGAACTTATTTGAATTTCATTGAGGGATTTCGTACACCTATTGACAGTAAGTTAGTTAGTACGGAAACTCAAGTAGATGCGATGTTACAAAACATTTTACATTACGTAAACACAGGGTGGCCTGAACATGTGAAAAATGAAGAATTTAGACCATTTCATGCGCGAAAACACGAATTAACTTCGGAACAAGGATGTTTAATGTGGGGTTACCGCGTGGTCATACCAAACAGTTTACGAGTACAATTACTCAGGGAACTTCATGTTAGCCATTTGGGAATAGTAAAAATGAAAGCAGTAGCTAGATCTTACATGTGGTGGCCCGGAATGGATGGGGAAATTGAGAAAACGGCAAAATCTTGTGTAAGTTGCTTAAAAACGCGAGACGATCGGAGGAAAGTAGAATTAACCCCATGGCCTATACCATCAGCAGCGTGGGAGCGAATTCATGTAGATTTTTTAGGACCGATTAAGTCAAACTATTTTTTTATAATTTTAGATGCTTATTCAAAGTGGGTTGAAGTTTTTAAAATGCCTAATATTACTTCAAGCCAAACTCATCATCATCATCATCTGACATGGAGCTGGTACTAAAATTAAGGGAAACCTTTGCGCGATTTGGTTTAACAAAGCTATTAGTTAGTGACAATGGTACGCAATTAGTATCAAGGGAATTTGAACAGTTTTTGGAAAAAAACGGAGTAGCGCACAGAACGACTCCAACCTTTTATCCAGCAACTAATAGAGCAGCTGAGAACGCGGTAAAGACCTTTAAAAAGGCAATGGGGGCAGCAATAAATGATCCAGTAAATAGCGGCACTCCCATTGAAGTTTTAATGAGTAGATTTTGATTAACTTATAGAAATGCACCTCACTGCACCACTAAGGAAAGTCCCTCTGAATTAATGTTTGGACGTCAGTTAAAAACGCGGTTGAGTCACATACAACCAAGTAACGAAATAAACATTAACGTTAACAAAAAAAAAACAGTTAGCCAAAGCAAGGGAAAAAGAAAAGTACTTTTCAGAGGGGGAAGCGGTAATGGTTAGGGATTACAGGGAGGAAAATACAAAAAATTGGACCGCAGCAGTGGTAAAAAAGAAATTAGGGCGCGTGACATTTTTATGTGAAATTTTAGACAACAAGCGCATTTGGAAACGGCACGCGAACCAGATAATACCAAGGCTGGCGGAAAACGGTAATGGTTCACCGCAACAATGCGTGACTACGCAAACTACTAGTACTAAGAAAATTGGAAATTTTTCAGATAATAATAGTATTGTAAATAGTAAGGTAGGACCTTCAGCAAGTTTAGTTGTAAGTAATAGTAATGACGAAAATACAACGCCACCGTCAAACGTAAATGGTAATTCAGTTACCAATAATGTAGTTGCTCAAAATATCAGTAGAAGCACCAGAGAAAGGAACATGCCGGAACGATTTGGTAATATCGTAAGTCATTAGATTTCTAGTTAAGTTGCTAGTTTATAATCTGTGTATTAGCGATAAGTAAGTAATCAACTTGTGATGGAGGTGTGTAGTGTATAAGAGTTTAAGTAAGAATACTTGGACAAGTGCAGTGCGGGGGTTGTTTAACAGAACACAGGGTGTCAAAACCCCAGTTACGGCCCGGTAGTTGACCGAAGAACTATTCGCTCATGCAGATTGTAACTCAGATTATGTTGTAGCTGATAATAAATATATTAAAAGTAAAAGTAGTATTTATTAAAGTACAGGCATAACATTAAACTTTAAAATCAGAAAAACATAACAGAAATAAATATTGCAAAAAGTTGTTAAACCACTTAGTAATCAAAAACTAAACAAAACATTCTAAATCTTCTAGTAGCGGGTATTTCCACCTCTAGCAGGTATACAAGATTCCATACGGGAAGGCTGCTTCGAATAATGCCCCATAATTGTTCTTGAGGTATCTGAGCCCATTCTTGCAGGAGCGCTTGTGTCAGCTCTTGTAACGTTATTGGAGGATGTGGTAGCGACTTAACCCTTCTGCCTAGGATGTCCCAAACATGCTCTATTGGGTTAAGGTCCGGACTTCGTTCAGGCCACACCATAGCCTCAACATTGGCGTCAATAAGTTGCTGATTCACAATATGTGCAACATGGGGACGAGCGTTGTCAATCATAAAAACAAACCCTTGGCCAAATTGTTCAGCAAATGGTTCCACATGTGGAATGATGATTTCGTCCCTGTACCTAGCAGCATGTAAGGCCCCGCCATTTACTACAACCATGGCTGTGCGGGCTTCCATACTTATTCCACCTCATACTATAACGGAGCCACCTCCATATCTGTCGACCGTCCGGATCGTACATTGAGCAAAACGCTCTCCGGCGCTTCGTCACACTCTATCACGTCGATCATTGGTGGTTACAGAAAATCTAGACTCGTCGGTGAACAACACTGCTGCCCATTCTTCATCTCCCCAGTTCAAATGATCATGAGCGAATGCTAAACGTAGCCTCCGGTGAAGGGGGGGTCAAAATTGGGCCGATTGCAGGACCTCTTGCCTTCATACCAGCATCCTGTAGTCTCCTCAATATGGTATCGCAGCTAATGACTGTTCCGGTGGATAGTTGAAGATCATTCCTCAGCGATCGAGCAGTGATGAACCTTTCACGTTTCGCTGTTACGACCAAATACCGGTCTTCACGCCTGGTGGTTTTCTTTTTACGACGTTGACCAGGTCTCCTGGTATAATTCCCTGTCATTCGAAACCGCCGAGAGACTCTGCAAATCACTGACTGCGCAATCAAAAGCCTTGCAGCCACTTCTCTCTGAGTATAGCCTTCCTCGAGCAGTGTGACCACTTTAGATACATCTACCTCCGAAAGATAGTTTCTATGGACATTAGCTGCCATTTATTTTGATTTAAGTCACTGTATCAATTGTTTAGAACACCCTGACAGGCAACTTTTAATTACAAGACTTATGCGATTTCTGCAGTATTTCTTATTAAGCAGCATTTTTGTGATATCTTAAGATATGAATGTCCATAAAGTAGCGATAAATAGTCCTATCTTTATTGCGTATGAGTTTCATAACAATATTTTCAACGATAAAAAAAATATAGCACTTTTATTTCTGATCCCTTAATTTTGCGGCGAAGTGTAGTTGATTTTTGCTTTGTAATTTTGATTTTTTCTATTGCTTAGTTTTGAAACATTTTGTTAATTATTTTAATTGAAATTTAATTTGAATTTGAAAAGTGGGAAAGAGGGCTTTATTTATCCTGTATTAATTTCCGTCGTTATGGAAACAAATAGTAGGTAGTAAATTGAGTTGCCTACATTTAGGCGCTTCTTAAAGAATCTTTGAGAAGCTCTATCCCTGAAACGAAACACTTTTGACTACACATTTATTAACAAAAGTTGTTTGCTCGAACTTCGTTAAAACATGTGAAAACGGTATTCCCTTCGTAGCAGTTTTTTACACATATATTTATTTTTATTCACATTGGTTGAGAAATTACGATTTTTTTTTGTTCTGTTGAAACATCTTCTAGTCGCCTATGAAAAAATGAAGTTAAAAGTTACAAAGCTATTGTTTCCTACGCAGATTAGAGAGCAATTTAACTTATAATTCTGATTTTATTAAATTATCTGTTTTCTCTTTAGTATTGGGCAAAATGTGTTTCAAATGTTGTCGGTTGTTGTAGAAATCATTTTACATACCTAAATTTGTTTTGTTTGTAATTTTAGCAATTTTTTCCTGATTCATCACCATAATATGGAATTGAAGTGCATTTAATTGTATTGAATGAAGTATTTAATGCTTTATTTTTTCTAAACTAGCTATTCAAACAATTTATCCAAAAGTTTCATCCGGTACAATTAAATACGCTTCGATTCCATATTTTGACGATATATCCATAACATTACTAAAATTATAAACAAAAGAAATAAATGTAAAGTAATTGTTGAACAACTAAAAACATATTCAATACATTTTGTATAATGCTAAGGAAAAACCAGATAATTTAGTAAAATCAGGAATTTTCAAATTATTTGCGGTTTATATAGAGCCAGACAATTCAAAATATTATTAGGTACAAAGAACACATACGTTGTTACAAATATAAACACCCATAAATAGTAGAGTTTGCCAGCCGCCAAAAGCCTTCTAGAAAAGATTTTCGTTTGCACTTTGTTGCTAAAATGTAACACCCACTTTAAATCATTCCCCATCCCTTAAGAATGCAAAATCGCCGGGTCGTCCAAAAATCGTCCTGTGCAGGGGGTGGCGGGGGGTGATTTTTAAAAAATTTGCAAAAAATTTTTTTGCTTCTTTTACATCCAAGTCACCTGGGCATGTATCTGCTAAAATCTTAAATCAATATTTTAATCAGAAATATATTTTTTTATTTTTTAACATTACCATATACAGTGCTTTCATATGGAGCGCCTTAATGAATAAACGCTCGTCCTGAAACGCCATAACTGTGATATACTTTAACTTGTCTTAAGTCGAGAACATTTTAGTTAATAAAAAAAATCGTTTCTACAAACGTTGTAGATCGAAGATCGAGAATTACATTGCTTTTTTCAAATTCTTAATCCGATGGCTAGTTTCGTAAAAAAATTGAAAATTGTAACACCATGTCGTACCGATCGCGGTCGGGCGTGGAGACGCGAGGAACGTTCAGATTACCTGGCATGTGCAGCCGAAACACGACTCTATGTTTCAGGGCGCATATAAGGTTGATAGTCGCCTATTAACGTGCTCTTTCGGCGTCTTGGACGCTTTTAACGCGACTTTCTTAATAAATCTTTTGTTCAATGAATTGAATTTATTACTTTTAATGGTAATTAGATTTTCTTTTGATTTTTGCAATAATAATAATTGTAAATACGGAAAAAAAAATATAGGTAAGTACCTACATCAGTAAGCAGTGTAAAAGTTTTATTGAATAAGTATGAAGTTAACAATAACAAAAATAATAATATTTATTGGTTTACAGTCCAGTAGATTTAAAATCAAAAATTAAACTGAAGACCCATTAAAAAAGGAGATGCTACAAAGCGGGAGAAAATTAATCAAGTATGCGTCATTTGTCAAGAAACAGGAAAATTAATAACATCAAAAGAAATATCCAAACAAAGATTTATTGAATGCACGAAAGTTCGTATAAATATCTGCCAAGGAGAAGATGTCAGGTTGTTGCATATATTTACAAATTTGAATGATTTAAAAGAGCGAGATTATTTACAATGGCACAAAAACTGCTACAAAACTTATACCAGTTCCAAAAATATTTCCTCATACAAATTAAAATGTGCTAAAATAATTACTGATCTTTTCCAAGTGGAAACATCCCAAACACGTTCCTTATGGACAATTTCATTTGATGTGCATAAGTGCGTATTTTGCCAAAAACGTTTAAGAAATCAAAAACTGTGCCAGGCCATGACCAAGAACATGGAAGACAAAATTAAAACTATATCGCGAAACAATTCGTTACTTTATTCCAGAATAGGCGAAAATGATTTAATTGGATCTGAAATACAATATCATGTCTCATGCGTTTCTACAGAATTACGCAATACAAAGCAGAAACCTAGCGCAAGTGGAAAAAGAAAATGGGAAATGGAAAATGAAGAACTACAACAATTATTTAGTGAAATGGAGAAAGGTTTCGAAAAGGGAAAAGGTTATTCCACAACATCAGTTAGCAAAAGATATCGTGAAATTGGTGGAAATTTAGAGTTGAGTGATCGATACATTGAATTAGTGAAATCGATGAGACATAACGAACCAAGAATGTCCTTGAAACATTTTCCCAAGGAACAAGCTATTGAAACAGTACTTCAGCATACTGAAAGCGAAGTTTCCAATTTATCCTGTGGTGCGTCAGAACTACAAATTTTGACCAAAATTTGCCAAAGTATAAAAACGGAAATAAATCAAATACCTACACACGCTGAATTCAAAAACTTAAACATTAATGAATTTAAAAAGTATATACTAAACAATTTATACTTTCTTATTAGTCTTGTTTGCAACGAATCAAGCAGTGACATAAAAGAAACTCAAATACTTAATATTTGTCAAGACATAATTTTTGCATGTTCAAATGGAAAAAAATATACAAAACATATTGGTCTGGGAATATTAGTTCACCAGGAGACAACTGAAGCAATATTACCAGGATACTTCTGTACTGAACACTTGCAATTGTAAAAAAGGTAATTAAATTACTTCTTGTAGTGGTACCTACCTAGTAATATATTATTTAAACTTTAAATTACCAAATTTTTATTTCAGGGTGTACAGAATCGCTGTGTTCCTGTAAAAAAGACGAATTAGTTGTATTGGCTTCTGCAAATGTATGGCCCAATTAACATGTGCTATAATAAGGGCGATAGAAATACTCGCAGTATAGTTGCCCCTGATGATATGTTATCTGACAATGAAACAAGTTCGGACTCTGAATAATAGCTGTAGGTGAATAAAATTTCTTATTGTAATAATTAACTATTATTAATTAATTAGGTATTCGTCTCTAACAGGGGAAGTTTCTACCCCGGTATTTTTGATTTTAAATCTACTGGGCTGTAAACCAATAAATATTATTATTTTTGTTATTGTTAACTTCATACTTATTCAATAAAACTTTTACACTGCTTACTGATGTAGGTACTTACCTATATATTTTTTCCGTATTTACAATTATTATTATTGCAAAAATCAAAAGAAAATCTAATTACCATAAAAGTAATAAATTCAATTCATTGAACGAAAGATTTATTAAGAAAGTCGCGTTAAAAGCGTCCAAGACGCCGAAAGAGCACGTTAATAGGCGACTATCAACCTTATATGCGCCCTGAAACATAGAGTCGTGTTTCGGCTGCACAGGCCACGGTAATCTGAACGTTCCTCGCGTCTCCACGCCCGACCGCGATCGGCACGACATGGTGTTACAATTTTCAATTTTTTTACGAAACTAGCCAAGGGATTAAGAATTTGAAAAAAGCAATGTAATTCTCGATCTTCGATCTACAACGTTTGTAGAAACGACTTTTTTGATTAACTAAAAGGTTCTCGACTTAAGACAGGTTAAAGTATATCACAGTTATGGCGTTTCAGGGCGAGCGTTTATTCATATGAAAGCATTGTATGTGGTAATTTTAAAAAATAAAAAAATATATTTCTGATTAAAATATTGATTTAAGATTTTACCAGATACATGCCCAGGTGACGTGGATGTAAAAAACGCAAAAAAATTTTTTGCAAATTTTTTAAAAATCACCCTCGCCACCCCCTGCGCAGGACGATTTTTGGACGACCAGGCGATTTTGCATTCTTAAGGGATGGGGAATGATTTGAAGTGGGTCTTACATTTTAGCAACAAAGTGCAAACGGGATGACATGATAGAAGAAGCTTTTTACTCTACTAAAACCCCAACAGGGAGTTAAACAAAAAGACAAAATAATATATCTTTTATGAGTTTTATGAGTTCATAATATTAAGCCGTTTCTGAAAAATACTGTAATATAACACGAATGGATTGAAAAATGATAAAGGCATTGCATTACAAAAACTTGTTGCACAGCAACAGTGGCGTTCCGTGGGTTGAAAATTTGGGTAGACAACGGCAAAAATTATTTACCATTAAGATTAAAAAGTAAAAACTCAGTACGTTTTACATTTTCAAAAATATTTTATACCACAAAGATCGATCCCCAACAGTCCAAATCTGAATACTCTATGACACTATGAGTGGTAACGCTATGGCATATTGTGGCTATTCGCCTACCACTTAGGTACTTATAGGAATACAAAAGCAGTTGAAAGGCGAAAGTGTTTCCGAGGTTCTTCACAACTGCAACATTTAGTTAGAAGCCAAAGTTTATTATCCCTACGAGTTCTTCATATATCATCATACTTGGAAAACCGGAACATCCATCATTGTTTTTGTTTCCTCACACCTCAAATGAGTTGCTTCGAGACAATCTTAAAACTAAAATTTTGTACTAAATACGGTACTTGCAAAAATTAAACAATTTTGGTAAGCTTTACTCGAGGGGTAAACCGCGAGTGGAAGTAGGTGTACAAGGTAATGGAAGTACGGTGGAAGTACGTGAAAGTGTGTGGTAGTAAGTTGAAATATGTAAAAAAATCTGGAAGTATGTGGAAGTAAATAGTAGTGGAAGTGGAAGTAAGGGGGAAGTACGTGGATTCGTGAAATCTTAAAACTAAAATTTTGTACTAAATACGGTACTTGCAAAAATCAAACAATTTTGGTAAGCTTTACTCGAGGGGTAAACCGCCAGTGGAAGTAGGTGTACAAGGTAGTGGAAGTACGTGAAAGTGTGTGGTAGTAAGTTGAAATATGTAAAAAAATCTGGAAGTAAAAGTGGAAGTAAATAGTAGTGGAAGTGGAAGTAAGGAGGAAGTACGTGGAAGTAAGTGGAAGTATGTCGAAGTATATGTGGAAGTATGTTGAAGTACGTGGAAGCAGTGGCGTTCCGTGGGTTTAAAATTTGTGTAGGCAATGGCAATCATTATTTAATATTAAGATTAAAAAGTAAACAAAAATACGGCAATCCAATTTACCAAGACCTGTTGTTAAATGAATTAATCATCAATCTACACATAAAATCCCTATTAAATTTAACTTTGTCATTATGGACTTTAATTTGATAACGTTAAACCTTCGTTTCAAGCCAAGTTAATGCGTGATTTGTCAAATAATTTTAATCTAACAGTTGCAGATAAATGTTCTTTGGTCGACGCACGTTTTTTAATTGCAGCTAAAAGATTTTTTAAAACAGTATATTCTGTTTCAGACTATACTTTTGAGGGGTTATCAGTTAGTCAGTCCATTCTTTTATACCATTCAGTATTTAACGATCTAGATTTCTTCCTACTGTCTGCCTGTAACGGCCCTAGTCATATTGGAGTACATCGCCCATGATTTTTTATTTCTATTTATTTTTCGTAAGAGTATCCATTAAATTTTTCGTTTAAAAACTGGTTAACGAAAATTTCCATATTTACTGCAAATTTGCAAACTACGTATGAAATAATAAAACACACAATAGCTGCACGCTGCACCTAACTACCGCTGACCGGCTCAAGTAAAGTAAAAACTACAGAAGCCGTGCCTTTGCGGTGCTTATTGCGTTCTGAAATCCCTACTATTTCTTAGCATTTCATCATTTTATTATTAAGAATAATAGATTGGTTGATTGTGTCGTAGCTGGAATCATTTGACCCGATAAGATCAGCCTTCGCGTATGCGAAACTAAGTTAAAAGGCAACGGTCTATTTATTTGGCGCCTAATGTTTAATGCTACGCGGCGGTGTTAAAAAGTAAAACCTGCATGTAAATGTAACTTTTATTTAAGTTAGAATTCGATTTTTTTTTGAAAAGTTATGGGTAGGCACTGCCTACTCTACCTAATAGGACGTACCGCCACTGCGTATTCGTCTAGTCTTACTTGAAAATTGTAGTGGAGGAGAGTAAAATTTTCTTAAGTAAAACAAAAACATGTTGCTACGCAGGAAGTTTGTGTAATTTAGCCCGATTATAATAATACGTAGTTTGCTTTGATTTTATTACGATAAAATTAATTCTGTACTGCAAAAATAATCGGATTAAACTTTTCTATTGCCTACTGAAACGACAAATGTCACTTAGTGATATATTATGAGTGGAATAACGGTAGTGGTTAGTGGATATTTTATTAGTGGAGTAATAATCACCGCATATTTAAATTATACCTATCGCGATTATGTTAGCACCTTTCGTTTTATTTTCCTATTAATTAAAAATCTTTTCTGCTACTCACTTAAAATGCGTAATAAAAGCTTGAGACTTTGTATTGTAAAGCTGCAATAAAATTAATACAGTACACCCGAACACACTTAATAAACTTACAATCAGAATTTAAAATGTTTGAGAAAGACTCGGAGGCACTCTGTATTTAGACCCATAAAAATTGTCAAAAATTTAGGTCGCATCCCAAATAAACTGAAGAGGAAGGGTTCCGCAATTTCCAGCATGGGAAAAATATGTAGTACGTATTGATATTTAAAAATTATAATTTTAAAATTTCGCTGAAAAGGTGCTTTCCATAAAGCAAACACATGTTTTTCGGAAAATGTCGAATCAGTTAAGGTGTGTATGCCGCTTCGTTCGGTCCAAAACACGCTCTTCGAACATGTTGACTTTAACGCCTGTTTACTCAGGAATGAGGTGGTAAAATTTAATACCGTTATAGCTTTATTTTATAGGAAAGCTACTTACTCTTTCTTAGCCTCTGCAATTTTTGGGATGGCAAATTTTGTCGTGTGATCCGTGATTTTCCTTAATACGAATCTCTCTTTTCCCGCTCACGGCAAAACTCAAAAAATCAATTTAAAAATTACTCGGAATCTAATAATTACCATTCTGTTCATATAACGTGAATTTAACGTTAAATAAGTGATAATCGACTACTTACAATCAAAAACGAATCAGCGACAGTAGTCTGTACTAATATGAGTAACACCAAATGAGAAGAAAATTGTGAAACCTCATACACAAATTATGTACGTATATGAAAATAAATAGTAAATGCTTCCTTTTAGGAAGTTAGATAAACCTTGTGGGGTAAAAAGCTGCAAATGCGATTACTCAAAAAAGTTGCTGCTAACGTTAAGTCGCTCCTTTTTGTTAAATATTGACAGTATGATATAATAAGTGCGTTAGCGAGTTTATTAATCAAATTTCTGTTTTGTTACTGTGGTTGTCTTGTACTTTTTCTTAGGTTGAATACTATCTTTGTTAATTTGTTTGTTTAGCTTTTACTGGTAATTTAAAGAGTGTGGTCGCTCATTTAAAGAGTGTGGTCGCTCATTTAAAATTCCCGCTCTCCGGCTCGTTTTAAAATTTGCGTTGTGAGTGCCGCTGTGCCATGCGGTAAAAACTGAATTCCACAATTATACAGAAATCCTCAGGCCGGATAACGATAAGGGACTTTTGTCTCGCAATCAAGAAGGTCGTGATGTCACTATTAAATTGTTGCCGTTGTTGTTAATCCAACTTGTACTCCTGACCCAATTTTGGCTTCACACCTGGAAATAAGACGTAATACGTTTTTTGATTGCCTGAACAAGTAACAAACATTCTACGCGGCTGTATCAAATGAAATCCGGATTGTGACTGTAGAAAATGCAAATCGATTCTCTGTTGCAAATACAATATACTATTTTAATTACTTATTTAGGGAGGCCGTAAAGCCTTTGTTTTCTGTATAATACACAATTCAACCTGACTGATCAGCATCGCTAGAAAAATGCACAAGCGAAGAAACGAGTTTTGTTATAAGAATTTTAAATTCAGAAGAAAATAGTAAATCCCTCTCAAATGTATGAAAAAATGTCAAAAGTGCACAGACGCAGCATTGGTTTAGCTCATGATTATGTTTTTAACGAGTTGAAATTTCATCAAGTTTGCGCAAGATGCATTTATGCTCGAGCGTAATTGAAGAGCCCTCCGAAAAAGTGCTTCTTTGATGAAAATGGTGGATTGGTCAACAGGTGGATAAGGTGTATCGTGAGAAAAGGGGGCTATTTAGACAAACAATATGTTGATTTATAGAATGCACAATTTTTACAACCAAAATCCGAATTTAATTTAAAACAGCCTCGTACAATGAAAAGTTACAATAATAATAAAGAGCTTTATTTGGCAATATATGCTATTCCATTATTACACTAATACGTACAATAAACAGAGTAAATATAAAAATGGGCGAAACAGGTCGCTGGTACTTTCCCATACTTTTTACGTTTTAAATATTCTTGCGTCAAGAAGTGATGGAACTTTACATCTAATTGTAGCCGACCGATAGATCAAGCCTCCGCATAGGTTTGTGACGTCACAGCTGACGATGGGTTATAGCGTTGAGTTCTACGAGACTTTGGGTTATACCGTTGAGTTCTACGAGACTTTACATGGGAAATTGATTTATGGACATGATTTTAAACAAAATGCATTTATTTTTTATCTAATAGAGATTTCTACATAACTATTAATTTGTAACGTATAAAAATATTGTATTACGAATATATGCACATACACAAAACACTTTACTTACTACAAAATTTTCTAATTTTTGTTGTACCTTTTTATGATTTTTTTTATTTGTTATAATATCCTGATTAATTTATGAATAATTATTTAACAATATATTTGAAAAACAAGAAATACATTTTTCTGCTAATTGTAATTTGGATAATCCACAATCATTTGTTACAACATTCAAACGAAATGTCTTTATAGACAAGCATTTCAAGAAATAAGTATTATAGCACATACTTTTGTGATCTGCAGTTTAAAACTAAGTTTTCGAGCTCTTCACTTATTAATACCTTAAATAATAAAAACATGTTTGTTATATCTACAAATATTTCTTTAGGCCACTTCAGTCCACCGCGCATGCAACTTAAGCCATTAAATAAGTCTCTATTGAAAATGAAAGGATTTTCCACTTGGAGTGCTTTGTCAAAACATTTATCTGTATGCTCTGGGAAACAAATAAAAAATACTGATATACCATATTAACGTGTCTGTAGAATACCGTACTTTGTTGGACTGCATTAATTCAATTTGTTCGCAATAAAATTTGATTTTAGCGACTTTTTCAGGAGACTGTCGTTTTAGATTCAACTGCGCTCAAAATTTTTCAGTCTGTCTTCATTTGTAGCGCCCACAATATAATTTTTTATATGCTTTAATAATCTTTTTAAATTGGACAACGAAGTGCATTTGTAGGATTTACCTACAATTTCTTTAACATCATTGTCAACAGAAATAGTTTTATAGAAAGTTTTATGTCAAGATTATTACCTGCCAACTGAAATTTAAAAATTCAATTTTCAAATGTCTTAAATTAAAGTCTTTCATATCAGAACATTTAATATGCTTGAAATATTATTTTTCAAGTCTCTTTACTTTTATATTGTGCTCTATGTTCGCGAATAATACCATGTGTTCAAAAAGTAATTACGTAAGGGTTGGTCATGGAAAATTAAATTTGTCTTTGCATGCTTTAGAATTTCAACAAACAAAACATGATGTTACTTAAAATTTTAGGTTAAGCTTGTAATTTGTTATTTGTAGTGACACTGACAGAGTGATGACATTCTAAAGCATGCAAAGACAGTAATTTTATTTTCGATGGCCAACCATTATGTAATTACTTTTTGAACACACGGTACAATTTTCTGCAAAATGTTTGATACGAATTCGAAATAGTTATTTACGTCACTAGTCCGGGAAGTGACATATTAAAGTATGAGTTTAGATATTTGCGGACGAGGCGACGAAAGGAGCCGAGTCCGAAATTTCTAAACGAATGCTTTAATAATCACTTCACGGACGTGTATCGTACAAAATTTTATTTCATTACTGCCAAAACCATTTTTTATTTGAATATTTTCTTTTTATAAAAACGTCATTTTTAAAATTTATATTCTGTCAAATTAAACATTCGCTGTTGGTATTTCTCTTTGCTGAGCTACAAATAGATGTGTTTGATGAATTTTTCTCCAAGCAGTCCGGGAAGGGCTGCTAAGCAACACTTCACGACCTTGGCCTGTAATGTGCCATTTCCCGGACTCAAATCAATGACGTAAAGTGGTATATAGCGTACAGTATGAAATAAAGAATCTTTTATGATTATGATATAGTTGTCCATATGAGCATAATTTAACCATTTTTAAGATGTTAATCTAGTAACATATCCGAAAAAATTTGAAGTTTGTAGTGACTTGTTTAATTTCTGCTATTTATTTGTTGTGGAAACGATCTAAAAACCAGAAGAATAATTCACCAAAGCACCTGTCACCCTATACAGGGTGTGTATAAATTGGTGAAAGAACTACACGTGGCGATGTTGGTCATAAAATTCTGAGTCGAAAATCTTAATACCAAAATGTTGGACAATGCTTCCTCTGTCCTCGGGAACCATTTTAAAAGAACGTACATTTGACAACATTGGATCCACACACCACAGGTATTTTGTTATAATGCACGGTAACTAAGGATGTCCGTTACATCGCAATACTCCGTGAATGTTGGAACAAAGTTAAGGTAATTGTTCGAACTGAAAACCGTCTGTTTGCAAACAGTTGTAACCTTCGTGGTATAGTTTGCATCACTCGTTCAAGTTTTTGGGGGGTGATTTCTAATACAGCCGTATTAATTCTATTCCTAACTTCGTCAGAATTTGGTGGAGGCGTAGCATAAACTTTTCCTTTAATGAAACCCCAAACAAAAAAGTCTAATAGATTGAAATCGGGGGATCTCGCGGGTCATAAGATAGGGCCGCCGCGACCAATCCATCTGTTTGGCAAGTGTTCGTCCAACCACTATCTTACATTACGAGCAAAGCGAGTAGCAGCTCCATCATGCATGTATAACATTTCGTGTCTTATCTGCAACGGCACCTCGTCAATTACTTGTTCTAAAACATTGAGGTATTCATCGGCATTAAGACGATTCGGCAAATAAATTGGTCCAACAACCCTATGGTTTATTATGCCAAGCCAAATATTAATGGAAAATCTTCTCTGGTGACCATATTCTCGATATTCGTGCGGGTTTTCGTCAGACCAATGGTGAATATTATGTGTATTAAACACGCCATCTCTAGTAAACAGGCACTCATCGCTCCAAAGAATACGTCTCAAGAAGCCGCCATTGTCACGAATTGTATTTAAAATCGTGTTGCAGAAATTCAATCGGGCTATGTTATCATTTTCATAAAGGCGCTGTACTTTGGTGACATGATATGGATGAAGAAGGTTTTGTTTTAGAACCAAATGAACGGTCTTATTGCTGGGAATCTTTAATGTTGCAGTTAACTGCCGGGTGCTGACGGAGGGATCTTCTTGTACTGCATCCAAAATTTGCTCTTCCAGTTGTACCGTGCGCCTTCGCCTTGGTCGACCAGCGTTTACATTCCTTGGAACAAATGAACCAGTTTCACTAAGACGTTGGTCCAGCCTTCGAAAAACATTTGCTGTAGGATGCCTCCGGTTTGGATAACGTGCACGATATTCATGTTCTGCCATATCGCCATTTCCATTACAGAAACCAAATACCATGTACTTATCAGCATAATCATTGAACGTAAAATCCATTGTTAGTGAACGAAACAAGAAAACGAAAATAATGATAATTAATAATAATAACTACGAGAAAAGCAAGGATGATAGAAAAAGCAAGTTCAATTACAAATTTTGACACTTGTCAAAATTTGACGTTATCAAGACAGAAGTAATTTAGAGTCGCATCACTCTTGAATAATTATTGTTTTACAATGCTACCATATGTATTTTTTTGAATAATAAGTTAACGAAGAAATGTTTAAAACACGCTTTTGGGGCTGAAAAACAACATCTATGAAAAAATATGTATTACAATTCTTATTTCTTCTAATTTGCAACGCTTTCTGTCAACAGATAATGAATTAAAACACTTATTAAAAGACTTCCTTTGAAGATCCCGTGCATACCCAGGAAGCATGGTACAATATTTTGGTATTAAGATTTTCGACTCAGAATTTTATGACCAACATCGCCACGTGTAGTTCTTTCGCCAATTTATACACACCCTGTATAGGAAAAGCTATTTTACACTATCTTAAGCATGCAAATCCTGCATTCGCTCGGTTTCAATTGTGACGTCACACTAGTGGTGGGGATTTAGTGGTACGCTTGATCTATCGGTGGGCTACGAACTAATCTAGGCGGTACAAGCCGCTGCAAGCTCAAGACGTTGGTTACTTACGAATTGATAAAAGTTAACAACGACCTGCGTTTATATATCAATTTCAAAATTTTCTAAAATTCCTAAAGGGCGTCAGAGTGAAATTTGGGAAATTAGTACAGAACAAATTTTGTAGTTTATTGCAAGCTCTATCGGCCCAGGAAGTTAAAAAAAATGTTGCGGGCAGTTTTTGATAAAATTTTTTTTTAAAATGTCCAAAACTTTGAACCGCTATTATATTCACAAATTTCATATTTTCCAAAATATTTTTGCATCACTGGATTATGCTTATCAAGGGCTATTAAATAATAGGATAATTTGTTTTGATTAGATATTTTGTTTTTGAGTAATCGGGCGTTAAATTTAAAATTTTCAAAAATTGATAACGGGCTTCATTTTGATGATATAGCATTTGGAAAAAAAAAGCATTTGATTTATCTTTAGATGCACTACAACGCTATGTATTCAAAATTTCAAAACAGTGTTTTAAAAAAATCTATACCAAAAATACAGGTCTAATTTCCGTTTCCGGTTCCGGATCCGGTTAACGACCTTACAACGAACTGCCTGCAACTAAAAAACTTTCACAGACTGAATCTTATAAAGATAGATCAAGGGGTTCCGGAGATATAAGGAAACGAACGCACCCACCCACCCACAAACAAACATTTTTTAAAAACCACTTTTTTATTATACCTGAATCATAATCTCTGTTTTTCTATTTTGGTTCTTTACTGACTACTTTATGAAACTCATTTGGATTTCATAAAGCAACTCCTTAAAGAATTCGAAATTTTATTTTGTTACGTTGGTGACCACCCATGTGACAACAAAATGTTCACGCGCTATAAACATAACCTTCAAATTGTAAGTTCTAAAAAATAAGGTAATTTTTAACTTTTTCGGACCAAAATAGAAAAAATAGTATAAAATACACGTTTTATAAGACATTTAAGCGCACTTGTCCATTAGAAAACTCGCCGCAAGCGGCTCGTTTTCTAACTTGGACGCGTGCTCTAAAATCATGTCTTATGAAACTTGTTTTTTAATATACTATTTTGAAACTAAAAAGCGTGCAAAATCGGGCCTTTAAAGCACTAGTGCTTTAAAATTGCCTAGGTAACAACAAATTCACCTACCAATTTTGAACAATGTAAATACACAGGTAATCAGAACTAAGCCGAAACAAACTTCACAAATCAACAAACTTATAATAAATATACATAGCAACGAAACAACAACAATTGCTAACCGTTTCTATATCAACGATTAATGACACAGATTACTTCGAATAAGGGATTTCAATTTCCTTTTTTTGTTATAATTTTCAGATTGTAGTGCAGGTATAATAAAAGATAATACACGTGTATAAGAGCCTTTAAAGCACTGCTCCGTTAAAAGGCACTCGGCTTTGCCTCGTGCTTTTAAACCCGTCGCGCGTGCTTTAAAGGCTTGCTTATACACTTGTATTATAATATACTATTTTGGGTTCCTTAGACCCCAAAACGCGTATTTCCGTTAAAATCTGAAATTTGCATGAAATCATAACTTTTCTTACTTCTGTAGAAGTATGGGAAAGTAAATACATAATTATAAAAAAAAATCAGGTACAAATATAAGAGTATAAAAAGAAAGTAAATAAAATATTATCAGCATATGCACAACTACACACATACATATGTATAAATTATCTAAAATTCGATTTATCACGTAACAAAATTATGTTCTACATTATTATCATATCATTTATCAGTATCACGCATAAATCGTTTAAATGTTCGCAGATTAGTATCTGGAGCATTTCGCGTTGCATCTGGCAAGCTATTGAATAACTTTAAGCAACCCTCAAATATCGTTTTGCATCTTGCTTTTTTATCGTACCTACTTTTTCGATTCTAAATTGTCAGCTCTGGGCGTATTATAATCATGTGCCTATTTCATTGTGTAAATATGTAGCATCATGTTGTTAAGAATTTTAAATATAAAAACGAGAGAACTGACGTTATTCTACAACATTCATTAACTATATTCATGACTTCTCATATCTCAAGCACTATCACAAGACGCCGAGAGCGGAGTATCGTCAGCAAATAAATGTATACTTTGACTCGCTAATGTTAAAGCCAATATCATTCATGTAAATGATAGATAATATGAGACCAAGACCCGTGCGGACACTATTTGATTTGAAAATACTGGGTTGTATTTAGTTACTTAGAATCTATTCATTAAATAACTCTAAACCACTACAACACTAAGCCTCGAATTCCATAATATAATTTATTAATAAGTATATTGCTGTCAACGCTCGAACGCCGGACGTAAATCAATAAAAACTGCAATAATTTTATCTACGTCTATAATTATAATCCATTCTGCCACAGCAAGCTGTGAGGCAGATTCGCAAGAGTGTCGCACCCTAAATTCCGTGTGGTACTGACTCTCAAAGTATTCAACAACCTGCCGATGCACTGCGACCTCCAAAATCTGTTCACATATAATAAGGTAATAAATTAATAGGACGAAATTTATTATGCTTTTTAGTATTTTTTACTTTGAAAATTGGTATAATCGTACTTAATTTGAGCGCATCAAAAAACTTTCCAGATTTCAGTGACGTGGACGTGAAGGGGAGGGTTATGTATGTAATAGATTGAATCAGAAAATAGGGAAAAAAACGGCGGCATATGCGAGAAAAGTTTCATAGCGGTTGTCAGCAGCTTTTTTCGTACCTTGAGCTCCAAACCGGTGGTTTTAATAAAATCTCCAAATTAAAATTTTTCATAATAATATCAATGCTTATACTGAAGTATGGGAGGGTAAAAAGTATTGAAGAAAGGCAAGCTGAATATCTACTTTCATAAAAATTCTATCAACGTAGGTTTGTGATAATTGTAATAAAAAAAAGCACTTGGCGTTACTGTAGGTTACCTTATGAATATATTGCTATGATATGAAAAAAACAATCCTTTAAATGCCTGCAATTTACGCAATTACTAATTATATTTTATATGAGATTCTTTTATAAAATTTCTCAGAGTCGTTATTAAGCTTGGGAAGAAATAGTATTAATAAATAAGACTCAAGAAAAAAAATACACAAACCAATATCAACGTTACAACAGTTTTTTATTTAGAAGTCAATTTGGGGTTAAATTTGTTAAAAATCAAGAAATTTCTTTTTATTCTACTATTCTTAAAATGAACACTTATCTTTGTTTCTTCTTTATAATGATATCCTTAACTCGACAATCGTTAAATGATAAACTCCCTCTTCTCTGGTTTGCTGTTTCCACAAAACAAAACACACCGCTCGCCTTTAGTAAGAATCTTCCTCCGCTGTAGTACCAATATGTACTGGACTGCTTTTATATTGACTAATAATTGGCATTTCCTACCATGATAACTGTAAAACTCGTACTGGACAGCTTTTATATTATTCTTCTTTTGAATATTTCCAAAATTAGTTGAGAAACACTTGTATCCGTTTTGTTATAGCTTCTATTCGATTCAAAACCACTATTTATTTCATATAACTCATTTTCTTTCTCTTTTCTTTTCAGAGAATGAAAAATCCTGTATCTTTGTTTTCAGGGCGAGCCGTATCTAAATAATAAATTTTCACTTGCTTTTGTCTTCTTCCTTGATCTCCCATTTTTTTTAAAACAAATAAATCTCATGAAACAATGAGCGTTCTTTTTTTACATTTGTCAAATTGACATTCACATCCATAACCCCCACAAACGACATTTAACGATGCACAAAACAAGTAAGTTTAAAACTTCTTATATATTAAACCTTTTAAACATTTCTGAACTAATTTATAATTAAAATTAACATAAACAATAATCGTATCAATTTGATTGTGTTCTTCTTTCTTTCAGAGTAAACAAAACTTCACAAATATGAAAAATATAAAGATAACCACATTATTTGAATTTTAAAACAAAAAATTACAGCAATAATACGCAACCCTGAGTTTATAACTTTGAATAGCAAAACCTTACAGTCTTCACAAACCTGCAATCGTAAATTAAATTGTAACAAGCATCACAAAAACTGCCTTCCAGGAATTACAATACTCCAGTCAAATCAAACAACTCCAAATATCATAGCAATATTTTACCAAGAAATTTAACATTGCAAACAATGTCTAGCCGATCAATATCACATGTAAACCAAGCAGCATTATGAGGAAAACCGACAGAAGGGTTAGCCTTAGCCTAGTAGGCCTTGACAGAGTACGACGTGTTAGGCCAAGGTCAAGGGCAACGCGGTTTGTTTCGATTCCTGAACTGGGTCAAATGTGCAGCTGTATGCTGTGTTGTGAGGAACAAAACCTGATGAACTTTGGCATTATACTACAGTGTTGCTACCAGAAATTTTATTTCGGAAAAACGTATTATCTGCACGGGCTGATATGCCCGATGCTGAGAATAAAAGTTTGGTTTAACAAGTCTCGTTCGTTCTGATCCCTTATCAAGGCTTCGTTTACCCCAATACCGCTGACGGCCGTGCAATTCCAGCACAAGGCCGTACGAAGTAGCAAACTAGGTCACTCCCTATAAAAAATAATACATGGGCTAAAATTAAGCAGTAAATCGTCCTCAATATTGTGGGAATTAAAATTTCTTTTTTGAGCTCCAAATATTTAAACGGTATCTGGGTGCAATTAAAAAATGTGTTAAAATTGAAAAAAAAGGTTTTAATTTTTTTGCATTCGGTAATATCCACGGCGATTACAAACTATTAGGCAAATTGGTAAAATTTTCAATTTATTTTTTTATATGTAGATAGATTTATTGTTTACAATGTTTCAATTTTCTCACAAGTACTACAACTAGTGACCCCACGTTTTCGATAAAATTGAGAGAAATGACTATCACACAATTAATTACTGCATATTTTTCTGGACTACGTCGGAAATTATCGTCATTTTTCACGTGCTGTCGATGTTAACTTGTCGCTAACAAACGCAGCCATAGCAACTAGTGATTTTATCGCAATTTTTACGTGTTTTTTTATAAAAATCCACCTCATTATTTCTTTATCTTCAAATTAGTATGATTGGTTATTGACACGCAAATCCAGCACTCTGATTGGTTAAATAAATATGTCTGATATAGTCATAAAAACTTGATGAATTTTTCCAAGCAACAATTCGTTGATGGCAATACGCCTTACTACCGCTTCTAAAAAATGCTTGCAGGAATCATGATAATTAGCGTAATCATATGGGCCAATCAGTGATGAAAAATTTCATGAAATTTATTCTTTGTTGCGAATATTCGCGAAATTTTAGGGAACTTTAGAAAATTGTGATTGTATTAGTTTTGGCAGAACTACTTCTATAGTTTGCGATAAATAAAGCGAACTGCGCCACAAAGGCTCGTGCATAAACCTGTATTTGACCTTTTGCTAGAGATGGGTCGTTATTTGAGGAACGGTTATTTTGGAGCGTTACTTTGCGGGAACGTTATAACGCGTTCCTAAATAATGAAATAACGTGTTGCTGTGCAACGACAGTAGTTTCGAGTAGTGTCGAACAACGACGTGTTTAATAAAAGAGTTGCGCCGTATTTAAAATGAGTCACGTAGCGAGGACGATGGTCGTTGCGCAACGAGCAACCAGGAACGTACAACTGTAACTTAAACGAACTAAGTTGCAGTTGTACGTTCCTGGTTGCGCGTTGCGCAAGTCGCTGTAGAACACTAGCGTCTAGTCGGTCAATTTAACAACCATTCCTTTGTCTTCGTATTTTTTCTTTAAAATTATAACTGCTCTTAACCTAAACCTCGCGTAAACAGCAAAATGCAACAACATTGTTTTGAAAAGGCAGTATAAAATAAAAAAAGTTTGCCCCCAACCGAGATTCGACCCCTCAACCATTTATGCAGTAAAAAAGCAGTACCTACACCCGAATACACCCGCATATCCATCTGTGCCACTACGAACTTGGCGGTTATCGCTAAAAAAAGTGCCAACTGAATGCGTGCGCAGTAGGAATGCACCAATAAGAAGTAGAAACGTTGTTAAGTTGAACGACTAGACGCTAGTCGACGATCGCCCTTACGTGTATTGAAAAGCGAATATTCGTTCCCAAGGTAGTTTAGAAAGTTTCCAACTGTTCTTTTGCGAATATTCGCGACATCATTAGCGAGTCTTCAATATCCCCGGGGAGGCTCTAATATAGTACTGTTCTAAAAGAGCGTTTATAAATTTAGGCTTTAGTAAATATTTTTTTGTGAAGGATGGAAACATGAAGTTTTCGGACTTCTACTTATTTTTATTTTCGTAAATTCCAACAAAATGAAATACAAAACGTACTTGAAAAGTTTTTTTTATTTCAAATAAAAAATAGGCTGAAAAAATGTAGCACACGAAAAAAAAATACGTTTATAATAACATACTTAATAAAAGTCGCAAACGAAAAATATACAGGGTTGTTCAAAAGTATGGAATAAAGGTTCTGGTGGCGTAAATATTGATTTTACAAACAAATACTTTAGATAAAAGTTTTTTATTGCATTCTGATCTACCTTACTGCACATTTCAAAAAAAAATTACTACTGTTGTAAGCTCTGTGCTGCGGTCGCCTTTTTCTTAAATAGCACTATACCTATTTTTTGCATTCATTCGATAGCAGGGATCCCAGCAAGATATGTGATATTTTTCAGGATTTCAGGACAAAATTTTACGACAATTTTAGGACAAATTTACTTATTTTTTTACGAGTAAAAATTAAAGTCAACATGCTTTCATTTTTAAAGTGGAAAAAATATTCATTTGGTTCGATAACTGTCGTAAGTACAAAGGTAAACCATCTATGCGTGTTGCGCTGCCACTTGCTAAGATGATTTGTTTCTTTGTCAGCAGTCCACCTTTGCTCATTATTTGTTCTAAACTATTTTAAAAAAAGCTATGATTTACACAATTCCAAACTAAAAACTGTAATAATAGTTTTAATACGTTTTTTTATGCTGATATCATATTTTACCATTCGTTTAATTTTTTTGGGCAACTGTTCGGTTCCTAGCAATGTGAAGTCAATGTCGTTATGGCAATTTTTAAAATACTATAATGGAACGGTGCCACTTTTACTAAAATGATTACATTTTCTGAATTAAGTAAATTAAATTCAAATAGGAGTATTTTAAAAAAGAGCAAATCTTGAAGAATATTGTTTGACTCTAGAATATCAACAAACTTATTATACCTACATTCCGAAAAAGAACAGTGATAGGTCTAAAATGATAACAAAATTGAATGACCACGTTGCTTAACTTGAAGAGTCCTTGGAAAATTTAGGGGGTCACCAAGAAAACTATAAATAATCTCTGTCAAAATTGCAATTTGTGGTATCTTAAAGACGAAGATAGAACATTTCTTTTGGATCATAAGTACAGACTGAAACATTCCCTAGACAAACAAGCTAAAATGTTAATTTCGAGTGGACACTCCCTTACTACATATTAATACTTGCCGTGTTTGCAAAAGTGTAATTTTTTACATTCCCATACCGAAGGAAGTATTGATTTCATGAAAATTTTCGAAACAAGATCTTACGGAAATACACATTTTGGGGCTCAAAGAACGCAAAAAAGTGTTTTAAAAAAAATATCTGTCCGTGGGTGGGTGGGTGTGTGTGTGTGTGTAGGTCTGTATGTGGCGCCTCTAAAAGCGAAAGTAAAAATGGCTAGTTCTTAGCTACCATGTCAACATATTCGAACAATTGTATGACCTCAATCAAAGTTTGCAACGTCGAAGAGCAAACTCTTAGTTCGCAGTGATAAGAATCTTTTACAAAGAAAATGATTTTGTGAAAAAATGAAATTACTCGAGGTAATTTTGAAATGATTAAAATATTAATTATCACAACGATTAAATGAGTAAATGTTTCATCTACAGTAATAAAAGTATGAGAAACTCTAAGCAAAGTACTTTATACATTACTGCCTTTAAAATTTTGTATTATTATCTAAACAGATCTTTCTTGACTGTATTTTTCTCGAAGAGATTTTAATAAAAATACCACGCAGTTAATACCCATTTTTTTTATTTTATACTTTACAAATTTTGATTGCCAAGTCTCTGGTTGAACTTGATCCAAAATTTTAATTAACAATGTTGAAAACTGGAATCAGTCCACGACTACAAAAAAAACCTTATCAAACGGTAGTATAAATTTAGAACTTTTAGGACGCCAAAATAAATTTAAGGACAATTTTACAGGGTGGCCACTTAAAACTGATTTTCAAATTCCCTGACTTCCCTGACTGATAAACTTCAGTTTTCCCTGACTTATTTTTATGGTACAAAAGCCAATTTCAGCTGTTTTTTTAATAAAGATTGTAACCATAGATAAAAAATATAATACGTTTATAATTGTAACCCAACATAAAAATTAGCACAGTAAACTTAAATTACTTTATAGCAAATGGAAATTCCAAACTTTAAAGAAAAACCAAATGAAATAAATATAAATTTTATAAACATATACCCAGATAACAAAATTTTCGTTCTGCAGGCAACTATAAAAATATTAAAATAATTGCATTTTACAGAATTTACGTTGAAATTGGTACAATTCCCTGATTTCCCTGACCTTTCCCGGTTTTCCCTGTTTTCCAGAAAAGTGGCCATCCTGTTTTAGAACAATTCCTGTTTTCCATAAATTTTAGGAATTTTAGGATTTATTGGACAACTTGGACCCCTGTCAGGGATCCCAGCAGTTTTTTCATATTTTTTACATCCACGGTACCTGGCATGTATCTGCTAAAATATTAAATCAATATTTTAATCAGAAATATATTTTTTTATTTTTTAAAATTACCATATACAATGCTTTCATATGTGATATACTTTAACTTGTCTTAAGTCGAGAACCTTTTAGTTAATCAAAAAAATCGTTTCTACAAACGTTGTAGATCAAAGATCGAGAATTACATTGCTTTTTTCAAATTCTTAATCCGATGGCTAGTTTCGTAAAAAAAAATGAAAATTTTAACACCATTTCGTGCCGATCGCGGTCGGGCGTGGAGACGCGAGGAACGTTCAGATTACCGTGGCCTGTGCAGCCGAAACACGACTCTATGTTTCAGGGCGCATATAAGGTTGATAGTCGCCTATTAATGTGCTCTTTCGGCGTCTTGGACGCTTTTTACGCGACTTTCTTAATAAATCTTTTGTTCAATGAATTGAATTCATTACTTTTAATGGTAATTAGATTTTCTTTTGATTTTTGCAATAATAATAATTGTAAATACGGAAAAAATATATAGGTAAGTACCTACATCAGTAAGCAGTGTAAAAGTTTTATTGAATAAGTATGAAGTTAACAATAACAAAAATAATAATATTTATTGGTTTACAGTCCAGTACATTTCAAATCAAAAATTAAACCCATTAAAAAAGGAGCTGCTAAAAAGCGGGAGAAAATTAATCAAGTATGCATCATTTGTCAAGAAACAGGAAAATTAATAATATCAAAAGAAATATCCAAACAAAGATTTATTGAATGCACGAAAGTTCGTATAAATATCTGCCAAGGAGAAGATGCCAGGTTGTTGCATATATTTACACATTTGAATGATTTAAAAGAGCGAGATTATTTACAATGGCACAAAAACTGCTACAAAACTTATACCAGTTCCAAAAATATTTCCTCATACAAATTAAAATGTGTGAAAATAATTACTGATCTTTTCCAAGCGGAAACATCCCAAAAACGTTCCTTATGGACAATTTCATTTGATGTGATGTGATGTGCAAAGCAATGTAATTCTCGATCTTTGATCTACAACGTTTGTAGAAACGATTTTTTTGATTAACTAAAAGGTTCTCGACTTAAGACAAGTTAAAGTATATCACAGTTATGGCGTTTCAGGGCGAGCGTTTATTCATTAAGGCGCTCCATATGAAAGCATTGTATATGGTAATTTTAAAAAATAAAAAAATATATTTCTGATTAAAATATTGATTTAAGATTTTAGCAGATACATGCCAGGTGACGTGGATGTAAAAAACGCAAAAAAATGTTTTTGCTAATTTTTCAAAAATCACCCCCCGCCACCCCCCGCGCAGGACGATTTTTGGACGACCAGGCGATTTTGCATTCTTAAGGGATGGGGAATGATTTGAAGTGGGTCTTACATTTTAGCAACAAAGTGCAAACGGGATGACACGATAGAAGAAGCTTTTTACTCTACTAAAAGGCGCTGGTCCATTTCCCGCTGTATTGGGGTGGAATGACTAATAATGCAATCGTTGTGATGAGAATGATCATATTTAATTAAATTTAATATTTCTTGATCTGACGAGTCACTGCTTTCATCCATCCAAATTCATAGACAGTGAAATTATAGCTTTCGGAAAAAAAAACAACAAATTGTTGATATTTAAAAGTATATACACTTTTTACACGATCGTAGATAAAGTACTTTAAATAGTCTATCGAACTGATAAAAGTTTATAACGATCGGCGTTAGCGTTTTTTTTTTGGAGCGGTTGCATCTTTAAAATTATCAGCAGTAATAGTAGAGTGCTCAGAGGCTCAAAATGTTCATCCTGTGGGGGTTTAAAGACTAAAAGCTGACACCTGTCTAAATCGACAGTTTATATATAGGTTAACTACCAAAAAAATTTGTCCAAAGATTGTCCTGTGCAGAAGGGCGTTATTAAAAATTTTCGAGTTATGTAGTGCATCAGATAGCCGAAGCTCAAATCTTTCTTGGGTAAAAATTTTAAAAACTTTTTTGTGGCGGTTTGACTGTAAAAAAATAAATAATTTTCCAAAAAGCATTGTGTCTTATGGGAAGCGCAGAGTTTAAGGGCATGTATCTCGGTTCGAAGCTCGCTAAAAACTAATTCATTGTGCCGTATTTGTACGTTTCTCACTCCATAAGTCGGAAAGTAAGCCTCAAACAAAGAAATGTTATTCTTTAACAATTGAAGGCCGATGCTTTCTGATTACGACGGTACTTTTTAATATAATTTTAGTGAAATAATAACACGAGTTTGATTAAAAAACGAATGCAACTACAAAATCTGCAAGCGATTGAAACTCAAACCTCGATCACCCTCTCTTGCCGCACTATGCCCCGCGCTCGGCAGTTACCCATGTTTGCGACCATCATTTACTTTGTCAATAATTTTACAGTTAGTTCACAACAGTGAAAAACACATGTATGGGCCGCGATGGAACACATATTTGTTATTATTTTGCTGACACGCACAAGTTTCAACTTCTAATTTTAAATTATATTAACAAACTTTATGCACTGCTTTTCGCTGCGTCTCATCTGCGTATCTAATAATAAGGCATTTTGCTTGGGATACATTATATTTATATAGGGTGACATTATCAGAGTTTCAAAGATCAAATCAAATTACATGCAAATTCTGAAATGGTATTACTAATTCGAAAATAGCGATCGTTAGTTAAGGTAATGTCTTAATGATACATATTATTTAAGTCAATGTTAGGTCGCAAATAATGTTTACTAATTTCTTTTAGTGCACTTTTAAAGACAAATTACAAATATGCAAAAATATATGAATTAAAAAGTTATAGACTGTTTACAAACGACCTGTAAAATAAAACTGTTGACGAATCAATGATAAAACTGCGGTAAATCAAAACTATAGACCATGATAAGTTTGCCGCGATTATTCAAATTTAGCTTAGTACCGTTTTAGTAACCAACAAAATATTGCAGCTGCGCTGTAATTTTTAAGAAATGTTTTATACCAGGCTCAGTTTAACTCATGTTCTAGGCACCAGGTATCGAGCGACGCGCCCCCATAGCGGCTAGAACTTCGTCCTCAAACGTTTTCCCCGTAATGGTTAGACATCTTACTAATAAATACTTCAATCAACGATTTAACAGAATGATATTTAAACAGAATCCGAAGTCGCCCGAAGCGAATTCGTATTCGGAAAACGATTGCGCGTAATCACCGAGCAGAATGTGCATTGAACAGAATTGCAATAAGCAGAACCATTTTAAATTCGGATTACTTCGATTTGTATCAGTGTAACCAACATAAAGAAAAACAGTTCAACTGTTTGAACCATACAATTAACATCCAAATATTACGAAAAGATTTTTGTTTAGGCAACACACTCTACAAATTGTTTGCCTGAAATTATATATACATAAAAATAGGTTTTTTTGAATTGATTGTGTGGTAGGCACATGGTGAAACATTATTAATAAATATTTAACCGTTAAAAAATTAATAGATTATTAATAAAATAAAACTCTTGGTAATTGTTTCACAATTTGTGAAACAATTACCAAGAATTTTATTTTATTAATAATCTATTAATTTTTTAATAGTTAAATATTTAATAAAAATAGGTTACTAACGCTATGCGCTTCGCTGTGTGAGAGGTTCAAGTTTCTGAAAACAGTTTTTTTACGATATCGCTTCTTATGTTCTTTAAAAATAGCATGTTTTACTATAAAATTATGATTCTTATAACTCTACATTTTCCTTGAATATTTTCCTTCATAACAACAATTAATTAACACTAAGATACGAAGTAAATTTCGCCACAATTTTCGTACATGTAGCGACAAAATAAATAAATCTGTATCGCGTTCTTGCCTTAATTCATCTTAAGTATCCATTTTGTGGACATTCCTGTTAAAATTTATGTATCTATACAGTGACCGCCAAAAAGTCTGCACCATATGGAAAATTTCTTTATTCATTTGTCTTTTTTTAAATGTGTTTCAGCATGATTAACAACCACAAAATTGTCAAAAATATTTGTCATGTCACAACTACACCGGCAAAATGTCATTTGAAATTTTAAAATGGCCTGAAATGCCCTTATTTATCACAATATGGAAAATTGTCATAAAGAAAAGTTGTTTGTAATTACATTAAGATTCTAAATACGAAGCTTTGTAAAATAATTGAAATGTTTTAGTTTTTTCATTTTTTTCCAAAAATATTTAAAATTAATTTTCTTGTGTACTTTTCCTTTACAGTTAAGTTAATTTGAAACATTTCAATGTAAAAATACATAAATGTTGCATTTATTTTTTAAATGTAATAAATTTCTTGGAAAAAAAGCATTTTTACGAACAATAACAGGACAATCGTGGACTATTTTCATTAATTCTAAACTCCTAAAGTGGATTTTTGCACGATAATGGGCTCAAATCTTAAAAAAACTATATTTAATTTAAATCAAATTTAAATCACATAAATAACACTGAAAATTCCTATTAAAATTTACTTCAAAAGCCTTAAAAGTGAATAAATACGGATTTATTGATAATGTTTTTTTGCAAGAAATTAATTAGATTATCTTTATATCAAAAAGATAAATACAGAAGGGACGATTGGCGTACAGGGTTAAAAATTAACGTTGGATTTCCATGTCAATTTTTCTAATTGTACACCAGTTATATATGCAGGAATACAACTTTTTATTTATTTATTAACACAACAAATTTTCTGTACCACTGTTTCGCAGTACAAAAGAATAACTACAGCGTTATAGTTTTATTTTATTTTAAATATGCATTTCCTACTGTACAACGCTACTATTTTATCTTTGTGCTAAAACATTAGATTTTGATTACTTAACCAAAGGTATATTCTGTGTACTTAACCTTCAAATTCCTAGCCCTTTTGACTGCTGTTTGTTGACGTTTCAAAAATTAGTCTTTTGTGGGTATCACCACAACAATTCATCAAAATAACTAACTAAAAAGTACTAAAACCGAAAGAACACGAATAAAGTGACCTCTTCCAGTATTCTGTTTAATTCCATTATGTTAAATACAATTTCTGTTAAATGCTACTTTACGTTCGCATGTCATCGGCTTCGGCTTCGGGTATTCTGTTCGTTGGTCATTCTGTTCTTTGCAAATTCTGTTCATTGCATGGCCGTCATTGTGTTGTGCTGCCATCTGCTAAGATGATTTGTTTCTTTGTCAGCAATCCGTCCCTGTATTTTAAAAAGTGCTGAAACTTGAAGATACCTGTTTGACTTTAATACATAAACCGAGATAAACGAACCTAATATACTCGTATATTCTGCAAGAGAAGGTCTGAAACAATGACAGAACAGAATGGTTTAGAGACAACCGTGGCTCACTTAGGGGTTCTTGCAAAATTTATGGCCGTTTTAAAGCTATAATGTTCGGAAAAATGGTTGCATTTAGAAAATTCGTTTTCTAAAAAAACATGTCTAAACTCCACTTCCGGTTTCGGCTTATTTCCCCGATGAATTATTAATATGATCAATTTTAATTGAAATTGTTAAAAACCAGAATAAGTCATCAACCACAAAAAAACCTATCAAACAGGAGCATAAATTTACGATTTGTAGGACTTCCAAACCAAATTTAAGGACAATTTTAGGACACTTCGCGTTTCTTCATAAATTTTAGAATTTTTAGGACAACTGGCATCCCTGTAACTAGTCGCTGGATATATAAAACTCTTATTGCTATTAAAGTAAGTATAAATGAAAATCATTTTATACAGTATGATGTATGCTCCACAAAATTTTAGATAAGGGCTGCTTATAGAAAACAAAATTGAAGTCCGAACATAATTCATACATTTACAAACTATCATATTATTATGAAAAGATCATTTTTATATGACAATTTACACTCCAAAGTTACCCAGCTTTCAGATTTCATACTAAAAAAAGCAAGAATTTTCTAATTAATGTTGAGTACGAGGGGTAAACCGCGCTTCAAAACGTTGTACACCTACTTCCACCCTTTTTTCATCCTTTTCCACCTTACTTCCACGTACTTCCACTCGCGGTTTACGCCTCAGTTGAGTAGGTCGGGAATTTGAAACTGATAAAGTTTATTGCTATCGTTCTCTCTAAGACTGAATAAAGGTCCATTGTCAGCAAAATATATTTGTTTTATCTGTATTTCTATAATATAAACACATCCGTCTCAAACTATGGTTGTTCAGCATCACTCGATCTTTTGTAAAATTTGGCAGGCAAATAATCTTTCAAATTCGCTGGTATACTATAGGTACTGTTCTGCAACCCCACCTTAGACTATCTTGTTCAGCAATAAGGATGTTATTGTAATCTATATGGGAAGCAAACAAAGCACGCAACTATTAGCTTAGTAATCTCCCCGATTTGCCTAAATTTGGTAGCTTCTCATCGTTCACGTCCCATTATTAAACATTCTAGACGTGTACGTGCTTTTCCAAAATAAATCCGCCAGCGACACCTGCCATCAAGAAACCATACTTCTCTCTGTGACTATTACTATCTTTCGTAAATATCTGGGTGTAAATTGATGTTAATATCAGCCTTCTAATGACTTAAAAGTAGTTTACAAATTGACCCTGATAAGTAGCTTCTGATAAGGTATCAAGGTGCAAAAACTCAAATTAATATAAACATGATTATTTTCCCCAGAGGTTTTTCCATATTGTTACCTACAGATCCCAAATGATTAACGCGATGGCTACTACAAGGGACGCATTTAAAGGAAAACTCAATTAAATCGATACTTTGCTAATACGGTTGAAATTATTAATGAACCAAAGATTGTTGAGAAATGCGGTCACTGAACCAAATAGCTCGACCCTGACTTTGCCATTGCCCTTTTGTAGTATGTCATTTGTTAATATTTTACAAGATTGCTAACTTAAAACCCATACGTACCTCGATCAGTAGAGTCCATAGTTCTTCCAGGATTAGCACAAATTCTTCCTAACACCACAAACAGCGCATTCACGTTAATAAGTACAAATAAATGTTCAGCCTACTTCCATACAGTAAACATGGCCGGGTAACTGTCAAAAATTTATGTGTTCAATCTCGACTTCGCCGTAAAGATGAATTTCGTCGCTAAAACTCTACTTTTTAAACCCGTTTTTATATTATTATTTCATATAAATAATAAAATTTTAAATTAAAATGATTATAAAGCTAAATTTTAGTTTAGAAAATTTAGTTTCCCCTTGGCAGATGGCGCCAAACTAAATGAATATGGTTAATTTTCTTTTTACTTTCTCGCACGTTTACTGGGATACGTTCGAAAATCAAGAGCTAGGAGTAGAGTTAGGTATGAACTAGTAGTACAGTCACAGTATAGCATCAGCTGACACAGGAGTTAACTCTCAATAAGTTTTCTAATGCGCCTCTGAGAGAAAAACATGAAAAAACAGTTGGCGGTAATTCTGAGATTTTAAGAATTTAGTAAGAGTTTTAACAAAAAGGAAGAAAAATTGACACAGGTTTTAATGCTAAATTTTAGTCATAGGTAAACTAACAAAAGGCGCAACAGTCATGAGTTATGGCGTAGACTGGAGTGGGGAAATGCTCCTGAACAATGCTACATCTAAAAATAAATTCGAATTCTTATTCTACTATGCCATAAAAGCCATTTTGCCTCAGTTCTTATTGCATCCCTTCACCTAATCTGATTTGCTTAAAATGTCTAATTTAAATTATCTAATGTTTCAATTTAATTAGGTTTTTAAGCTCCCAAAATATTCGAGGTATTGTTTGGAGTTTCTTACACAGTAAAGTATGAGAAAGTTCAAACAAACTGTTTGGCCATTTCTTGTTTGTGATTGGTTTGGTTTGGTTGCAGTGGTAACCAACAAAAAACAAAAACAAAACATATTTGAGGTTATGCTACGGTACAAAAACATTTTTAAATCAATTTAATAAAATATTCCCTTTAAATGCTGTTCCGCACTACATGTTTAAGGTTAAAGACTAAATATTTAATACTAATCATTCTTTTGTGTTTCATCATAAGAATATTCGGAGTGATCACCCACCTTTTCGAACAAGACTACTATACCAGCTTCGATTATCCTTACAATGGAGATATTCATACCTCTGTGTTACAACTGCAATTTAATCAAAAACCTGACATCCCACCTATTAATTCATACAACTTCGAGTATATAACAGATTGCCATCAGAAATGTGTTGACGATGGTAACATAGTTCCTCTACGCTTGGTATTCATAGTTAAGTCATCACCTGAGAATTTTGATCATCGATTAGCAATAAGAAATACTTGGGGTTACGAACATCGATTTTCAGATGTAGAAATACGGACAGTATTCGTCCTGGGCATCCGAAACAATAAAGAACTTCAACATAAAATAATAAATGAGTCCGCACACTTCAGGGATATTGTACAAGCAAATTTTGTTGATGATTATTTTAATAATACAATTAAAACGATGATAGGTCTAAAGTGGGCTGTGAAATTTTGTTCCTCCTCAAAGTTTTATATGTTTGTTGATGACGATTATTATGTTTCAACCAAAAATGTCTTGAGATTTACACGTAACCCAGCAAACTACCCGCAGTATATAAAAGAATCCAAAGAAAAATCAAAAACTGATGCAACAAAAGGTCAAAGACATATAATGGATTTTAAATTACCTGACGATGTAAAACTCTACTCGGGATATGTATTTTTCTCAGCACCGCACAGACATTTTATAAGTAAATGGTATGTGTCTTTGGAGGAATATCCGTATCATCTGTGGCCCCCATATGTGACAGCTGGAGCTTATGTACTCTCTCTTGAAGCACTTTTAAATATGTATTATACTAGTTTTTATACTCAGCATTTTAAATTTGATGATATTTACTTAGGACTTTTAGCTAAAAAGGCCGACATCGAGCCATTTCATTGTGATTATTTTTATTTTTACAAAAATCTGTACAATGGTCAGAACTACCACTTTACTGTGGCATCCCATGGGTACGATTCGCCCGTGGAATTGCTACAAGTATGGACAGAACAGAGGAGTTTAGGAAATGCATAATTTTGATTTGTATAATATTTATTTTACATTAATTCAATTGATAACGTCTATTCATTAATGACATTCTAAAGCATTCAAGCAATAGGAGCGACACTTTTGCCTTTTTTCAATTTAGTTTGCACAACTTCAGCCATACAGCATTGAAAGGCATTGTCAATCTAGTTAATGTAGTCAAGAATAATGTACACACAAATGAATTACTATATTAAAAAATTTGATGAATTCTGTACAATTGGTTTCACTTATTAGTTATTAACTATAACTTTTAAATACTTTGTCCTTATTAAAAACAAATTAATATAAAAATAAATGTTTAATTGCAATTTACAGTCTTATTGGCAGTGCTTCCTAGTTTGTGAGCTTCATGTTGGGCTAAATTTAGGAGAGTTTGTGAACTTTCTAATATCTGCAAATGTAAAATAAACATTCAAAGAGAACTCAAAAAAATTATTGCACTTACCTTCTTAAAACCATTTTCAGTATCTTTAATGGTTTGGTCATAACTATCTCGCAGTCGCTGATGTTGAATCAAGCTATTATTAACCTTAGTTAATTTCTCCTGTAACGTTTTTAAATTTCTTTCCAATATTGATTTATCGTTTTCTTCTTGGTTTATAACGTCTTGTAATTCGTTTCTCCTGACTTTCAATTGCTCCAAGCCTGTATTTAAGGTTATATTAACCTACTTTTAATATTTTAAGGAATAAAACTTACATTTTACTAGTTCCTGATTGTACGTTTGTAAGGCAGCTCCGTGTTCTGACATTATTTAAAAAATTAGTAGCAAAAGATTCAAATTATATCAAAATTCTGACATTAGGATATTGGATTTCAGGGAATTTTTATTAGCAGCCATTAAATTGCAAAAATGTTTATGGTAGCTCTGAAACACGGTAGCAATTGGTATAGTTTACAAATCTGCACCTAATATAAACAATATTTGCATTTTTATTAGAAGACTTGAGCCAAACACAATGTAATACATAAAATGGGAACCTGTAATCACAATACATAGTTTTGTATAAAAGGCTTCCTGTATTAAAAAAATATTTGTGCACGGTAAAAGTCAGAGCAGCCTTGAACAAAACTGTTTTAAACAAAATACAAACAAAAACACGCAGTCAACAACAAGCATTGTACGATAAACAGGCAGGAGCAAAAATATGGTAAGCTAAAATTCAGAATTTTCGTAATACATACTACTTAGCTCAATACTAGTGCATTTCTTTTAATTTTTGTTTAATGAATTGATATTAATTTATGCTATACTTCAGCCGTCCGTTAAAAAAATCGATGGTTCTACTGCAACAGAGACTGATAATGAAGAATGTACACTGGAAATAGACACAAGCAACAAAGCAACAGATGGTAAAAAGCGATCAATTTCGAGCTCTGATAGTGTGAGTATAGAACTGAAATTTCTAATTAACTTGGCAGCGTCTTTCCTAAAATTTGATCATTAGAACTGTTCTCTATTCTATAATTTAAAATTAAAACAGATTTTATTTGCGAGGACAAACAAAGAGTTCCAATTTTTAAATTTTTGAAATGCAGTGCCATCTTCAGCACATTCTAGGAATAAACTACCAATTGCGTTGTTTGTAATGAAAATTACCATATATCTTGTTTTTTTTCTGTGAACGTTGCGTCGCCGTCTCCAGCAGTAGTTGTCCCCATAGATAATATAGTTATCCCAAACGCAACTATAAGACATGCGCCGATTCGTAGTTCCTTTAGTTTTGCCACATGTCTCTATAATAATGTTGTTACAGAGTACTAGCATGTGTACCAAATTTAAAGGTATTTGTGCAACGAGTCCAATATTCTAGAGACGTAAACCCCGTCTAGCACGGGGAGGGGTCCTCGGTTCGATCCGGAGCACAGACGTTTTTTTTTTACTTTCCTATTCCATCACTATAGGGAACTATTAAATTCAAGAAAATTCTCGAAATCAAAATTTGACGGAAATACATGTTTTGGCGACCTGCAGAAACCCAAAAACGTGGTTTCAAAAACTGTCTGCATGTGCGTATGAGTGTATGTAAGTGCGTGAGCGTGAGCTCGAAAACTCCCATTCATTGCATATTAAAAATTTATTGGAAAAATAAGCTTTAAAAAAAATTCAAACCAGAAGCTAGACATGTTAAAATGGCGCCCGCTACGATTGTTTGAAAATGTTTGCTTTAGTACCTTATTACTCAAAAACGAGTTAACATATCGGAATCAAATTTTTATCGCAATACTTACCTTTAGAGACACAATGTTATTGTGCACAAAAACTTAGGAAAAGGTAAAAAGTGAAAAATATTTTCATAATTTTGGAAACTTTCAAAGAAACATTGGAATAAAAAACATGGACATATAATTTTTTTGATTTTGTAGGTTCAGAGCTAGAGACGAGCTACAATTTGGTTTCTGTCCCAGTTTGTTAATTTGTATGTGGCACATGAATTTTTGAAAATCAAAAATTTCTTAGCCTTTATTTAATAAACGGGGGTCAATAAAAAAAATGGCTGTTTAGGTTAAATTGCTCATGAGTAATAGTAGAATAAATTTTTCAACTTAATTTTTAGGCACAACAATATTTGGGGTGGTTCTTAAAAAGGTTTATACTATTTTTTTGTATCATGTAGTATGTTCTTATATTAATATTACGCAGCTGGTTACTGGAACGTATGTGTATGGTGTGATTTCGATGCAATTTGGAATGCAGGTGATTTCACAAATCCATTGACAAAATATGCTTTTACCAAAAATAGGAAATAGGAAATGGTAGATAAGTTTGGTAAATTTTTTTTCAGAAATTGAATTTTGTTATTATATAAGCCCAAGGGGGACACAATGTTACTGTGTATAGGATTTCTTTAAATGATGAAAACTGTGAAGTGAAATATTTTCAATAGGCATTTAGGAAATAAAAATTAAACTGACCACATGAATTTTCCTTCAATTTTGTAGTAAACTCATAGAGCTAAGGATGAACTACAATTCGGTTCCAATCTGCTAAATTTGTCTATGACGTCTATGCATTTTTGAAAAGAGAATATTCATGCTCCTTTAGGTAATAAACAGGGAAAATAGAAAAAAAATGTGTACGTTTAACCTAAATTGCTTAAGAATGTTAGATTAAGATTCTACATTAAATTTTTTAAATTACAAAATAAAACAATGTTTTTAATGTACAATAAGCAAACGAGGATTTCTTTAATGCTAGAAACAGTACAATAGCTGAAGGTATTAAACACACCGTTTATGTTAAAAGTTTGATTACGATTTATAAAATAACTAAGAATCAAATGCCAGATTACTTTTTATACTTACTAGAAAAATAAATTGGTTGCTCTTGAAACAGTTTATATCATAAGGGTTTAAAATAATTGTATAATGAAAGGCCAGACGAAGCTGCAGGTCAATTGTGTTTGTAAATCATACTAAAATGTATCGTATTTGCAAAAGTGTAAATTTTATAATAATTATAACCTTCCATTCCATCCATCCAAATTTAGAGAAAGCGCCACAGTGAAACCATAGCTTTCTGAAAAAAGAAACAAATTGTAGCCAATACTAGATACTAATACTTGCCATTGCCGTATTTGCAAAGGTGTAACTTTTAATAATTATAACGTTGTACAGTTCATCGAGTATTAGATTTCTAAGAAAACAAGCAGCGGGTATTTGAATTTGCGATAGCCTGTTCAATTGGTTTTCATACCGTAACTCTATCCATAGAAGCAGCGACTACCTGCACCAAAGCTAGATAAGCGCCCGCCGCCGCGCCTATCAGCGGATTAAAAATTTGGATGTCGAACAAAAATGGCTATATTAGCTTTATTTGGGAAGTTATCAAAAGTTTGCAAAGAATGAAAAATATATTTTTTAACTAGAGCTAATTGATAGGGGTAGTTAAAATCACGTAAATTCCAGAAAACGCGTTGTTGATATTAAAAAGTGTCGTTTTGTTTCTTAATTTTTAAAATTGTTGAAAATTTTAGCAAATCCTAATAAAGTGCTTTAAATAGTCTATCGAACTGATAAAAGTTTATCACGATCAGCGTCTTAAATAATTAATCAATTTCGAATTTTTCAAAAATTCCTGGAAGGCGTCAGAGTAGAATGTGGGAGATAAATAAAAACGAATTTGTAGTGAAATGCAAGTTCTATCGGTTCAGAAAGTTTAAAAAAAATCGTGTGGACAGTTTTTGAGAAATTTTTTTTTAAATTTTGAAGCAGCGCCATTGCGATATTTTTCAGATTTTTGAAATTAATTTTATTTCATTGTGTACTACCTAGGAAGGGCTATAAAACAAGTTGTAGTTGATCCCAATCAGACAACTACTTTTTGAGTAAATGGGCGTTAAAGTCGAAATTTTTAAAAAGCTGTAGCGGCCACCATTTTAAAGTTAGAGAGTTCGATAAATTTTTTTTCGATTTGCCTTAAGTTCTTCTCTCAGATTCTGTGCTCAAATTTGCAAAAATTGGTTTGGAAAAAAACGCCACAAAAAAAACATGGCTAACTTCCATTTCCGGGGTTGGATTTTTTTGAAAAGCCTAACTAGAACTACAATTTTTGATTTCATCAAATTCGGTCCAGTACTTTCGCCTGTAGAGGCGTCACCGACCCACTCACAGGCAGACATTTTTTTAAAACCACTTTTTTGGGTTCCTTGAGCCCCAAAACGAATCCGCGATATTGTAATAAAATTAGTAACCTTGGTGTAGTACATTTAAAAATTAAATGTTTAATAGTTTTTATTTTCACCTGGAGAAGTTGAGAGGCATGTCCATAGACAAAGACACGAATGTGGTAGTCACATTTTAAACAATGAAATACAAATAAATAGCAGTGTTGTTAGTGTGTCGTGGGTTGTTGGTGATTATTTTATAGTTGTAAAAATGTTGCCAGTTTTATGTTAAAATAATATGGTGGCTTTTTTTTGTAATCTAACCGGGTGTTTAATTTCAGACTAATTCTACGCCAGCAAAAAAGGTTCGCAACAAACCTCAACCCCAAATCATCGAGAATATGAACGCATATTTTGATAATAACACCCTGGACCAACTGACTACTACTACTTTACGACACTGGTTGAAGGAAAAATCGTTACCTTGCACTACGAGAGAGAAAAAAGAAAATTTGATTCAAAAGGTTAGAAAACACTTTTTAGAGGGTACTTTATGAGTTGAAAGCAGTTTGTATTGGTTTCCTACGTTGTATTAATAAACATAATTTAATTAATAAAGTTTTGGTTGTAGAATCTTATTTATTTATTAAAAATACAGAAATTTTTCTTTTATTTAAGAATTTGAATACAAGAATCAGTAATAGTAGATTCAATATTTACATATAAGTTACACATTATGTCAAAATAATCAAAACAACTAATATTAATCGTATAAAACTTTAAATGTCACAAAAATTTCACATTACATGGTAAAGAACATACATCAAACAATCTAAAATTATTTCAGCAGTTACTAAACTGGATTATAAGGAACATTGACCGGAATAGGTGAATAAAATGGACTAATTGGCATAAAAGACATGTTTAAAAATTCATTATTAGTCGCAAAAACAGGACCTGGACTAACAAATTGACTTGGTGAAAAATTTTGTGGAAAGAACACTTGTTGAACAAAACCACTAGAAACAGGGCTTATGTTTGTCGAAAAGCATGGAGATGCCATATCAGAGCATTTTCTTGACATTTGAATAATTGGTCTTAAATTCATAAAAGGCGGCTGTGGACTAAAACATGGCTGAACTACTACTACCGGAGGTAGATTAGGCAGTCGGGACTTGACAGTTTGTTTTGTTTGTAAAACATTTTTTGGTAGTTGTTGATTCGGAGCACTTTCCGTTGCAGCTCTTCTGGCTCCCCTAACCATAAGTATGTTAACAATTTCAGAATTTCCCATTGCATTTGCAAACGTTAAAGGCGTTATTCCTACAAATCAAAAATTAACCATTACTGATAATTTTAAGCCACAATACCCTTAAATTGAACTATTTCCCACTTACCTACAGAAGACGCAGTATTAACGCAAAAGCTTTTCTCAATAAGATAATGAAGCACTCTCACATTGCCAAACAAAACAGAAAGTGCAACCGGCGAAAAAACGCTTTGCATACTTTGCCTTGAAACACCTCCATTCAATAAATGTTGCAAAATCAATTGAAGAACATCCAAATTTCCAGAAGCAACAGCCATAAGAAAAATACTGAACTCTAAAAATATAAATTATTTCTTTTAAATTATGTTAATCATCATCCCAATACGTCATACTGAAACTATTTTCCCTTGTAGAATCAGCACGTTTCTCAAGTAACAATACAACAATGTCAAGGTGGCCATGTCGAGTAGCCATCATTAATGGAGTCCATCCTAAATAGTTTACGGGGTCAATTTCATGTCCAGCTTCAATTTCTTTTATCACATTTTCGATATTTCCGCATGCAGCCTCGTAATGCAAGTGAGTGTTTTCATCTTTATCAATAAAAGAAGCAATTTCAATCCTGGGAGTCAAATTTGCTTGTTCTGTCATAATTTTAAGTTTAAGGAAACAATTTCAAGGCAAAATATCACAACTTGTCACTAACACATGCAGTCACTGAATAGGCTTGTAACAACAAAAGGTTAGCCTTCATATTGAGATAAGCAGACTCCTCTTTTTGTGACAGCAGATTTATTCAGATACAAAATAAACTGTTTTGGGGAATTTATTACTACATTAACACAATCTTTTTCAAGATATACTAAAACCATTGGGTTATCTGCAAAATTGGATATCAGTGTTCAGTGTCTCACTTTAACTTAAAATTATATAATGGAAAATTAAATTTTTCCGAGGCACATTATTTCTCTCAGCTTAATTTCAAGTTACTATGGTACCTCAGAACTACATTTAAAAAAAATACTATTTAAAGTGCTACTTTACAGAATTAACTTAAAAAATAAAAAATTTTAAAAAAGAAAAATATTTTAATTTTAAGTCAATATTTACAGTCCTTGAGCAACAAAAGTCACTATAAGTAAATTTAAAATACTATTATAGTAAATAATATTGAAGAAACTTAAAATATAATAATTATGGTGAAATACAAATAGCTTAGTTCTAAAAATGTAGGTGATCCTAAATAAAACACTACTACAGCAATAGACTTTGTACATCTTGGCACAAGAAGACACAGGATATCACATTCTGATTTGTTCTAACTCAAATAGTCCACTAAAATTGCATACTGCAAAGGGAATAATTAACTATACAGTAATCTGTATGTAATACTTAAAATGTGTACAGTTCATGCCAACCAAAAATCACAACTTTTCACAAAGGCTCGAATTATTATTTATTAAGAACATCAGTTTCTGATCCTGAGTCCAAATTGGCCTTGGCCCTTCGAAGCACTTGACTAGTCTTGTGAATTTGCTTGCAGATTGATTTCTCGACTTCTTTCTTTTGTTTGTTGGCCAGTGTTAACCGATTAAGTGTTTCTTCTAATGCCCTTCGTGTTCGTAACAAACGTTTTCGTAATTCTACATTTTCATTGGCTATTTGCTTCGTTTTCTTACAGCATTGGTCATTTACTATAGGTAGACAGAAAAAAAGAATGAATTAGTAATACAATAGCAGCTTGTTTTTTAACATCAAAGTAATTGATATTTAAAAGTTTAAAATTTAAAGTTCAAGTCGGAGTTTGTTACAAAAACAAGAACAAGTTGTAAACTGAGAGGTTTTTACTTAAAATTTTTCCGAATAAAATCTTCACAAAAAAGATACCCAAATCTAATCTATTCCTCTTCCCTGGTAATAAATAATTAAATTAATTTTATTTAAAACTTCTGGATAGAAAATTTCTGGCTTCACATGTTAAAATAACCTGCAAGCTCTAATTAATATACATAATTATGTACTTACTGCAGCTTACATCCTGAACAGGATCCAATAAATCGCTCATAGATTCTGTGAGCTCTAAAGTGGGAAGCAATGGCCTGGGGATGTTCACATTAACTTCTAAGCTTGAGAAGCGACCATGGTCACTTTCAATGCCTAAATCAGGCGACGAGGTAGCCTGTACTCGTTCATTATCCATTTCACTTATAAGGTTATGTACATGCAAATGTGCAAAATCTGTTATGCATTTCAAGCCCGACTCATTGACCGGAATGTCTTCAGAAGTGTACCCGGAGTGATCAGACAACTGACGAGAATATTGAGAAACACTTTGAATGGTTATGGGTAGAGCTCTACTAGCATGAAAGCCTAAGATGTTGGCTGGATTGTTTGGCAGTGAAGTTGAGGACACGATTTCACCAATGTTTTTGCCAATTTGTATTTTCACTAAACGGTTGTGTAACTCAGCATTGTTCGATTGTAATTCTGCGTTTAAAGCTTCTACATTGCTTAATTTTACTTCTAGTACAGATTTTTGATGTTCCAATTGCGAGACCTGCATTTGAAGCTTAGTTTGGGCTTCATGGAATTCTTTGTGAAGATTATTCACTTCCTGAATCAGCTCCCCCTCTTTTTCATAGAATTTTTGTACTTTTTGTTCAAGTATAGCACTCTCATTTTTAAGTCGAGTTTTTTCTAATATTACCTCGGAATACTGAAGTGCTGCAGTGTCCAACTCTTTATGAATTCTGTCCACTTTATTTTTAAACTCAATTTCTCTTTCTTCCATTCCATGCATTTTTGTTTCGTAGTCTTGAATAACAGCCTTCAAATTTTCCACTTCCTTTGTAATTTCTTCAACTTCCAAACTGTGTCTATCAACCTCACTCTTTTTTATGTAATCTTTTTCGTAGTTTTCCTGAATCTGAACAACAGCTTCTCTACATTTTCTTGCTTGAGCCTCATAATTGCGTTCAATTGTTTTCACATTATTTACGTACTCCTCCTCAGCTTTCTTTAAATTATTATTATATTTTGCTTCCAATTCCTGTTCACGTTTATGCATGATTTGTAGTTGAACTTCTGCTGTTTGCATATCAACTTTAGCTTTTTCAAGAAGTTTTTCAGCATTTTGAGTGGCAGCAATGGCCTTTGCTTTTTCAACTTCCATATGATTAATGGTGTTTTGCGTTTCTTTATTTTTCATGTCCATCGTTGCCTCTACATTTCTTCTGAAGTCTTCTAACGTAGTAATGATTTGCTGTAGCTCCAAAATGTTTTGTTCAGCACTGTGTTTACACTGCTCTGCTTCATCTAGTTTATTGTTCATTTCTTTGATTTGTGCCAGAAGTTTAAAATGTTCCTCCTCTACTTCTTTCATTTTTTGTTCTACTTCATGCTTTTGCTGCTCTACTATGCTTAGTTTTTTATTAGCATCCATTATTTGCATGGATAGTTGAAGATTTGTTCTTAAGGATTCTTCTACTTTTGCTTGCTCTTGCTTTAATAAATTATTAGTTTCGTAGAAAGCCACCTGAAACAATATTAACTGATGAATAAATTTAAACATTTTAAGTTTTTTCCTTCTATAAATTTAAAATTTGTGCAAGTTATGACATGATTTTCAAAAATTTAGTACTACAATTTCCTTCTAGAAATTTATAAAAAAAAATGGAAAAGCACTTTACCTGAACTTTCCCATACTTTAAAAATAATACATGTTATCTTTCCAAAAATACACTGCTGGACAAAAAAAACGAACACATACATTTTATGCTATAGTATAATAAAAGAGAAATGGATCGTCAACATTTTACGTCAAAAAAATCCAATTATAACAAGAACAACAGTAAAATTGCAACAAAACGAAAAGCCAACAACTAAATTCAAAAATCAATGTCTAATAAAAACCCTGATAATTTCTTTCAGAGACCACTAATATCACGTATTTCCTCCGCGAACCCTGGTAACCTGTCTCGTGCGTCGAGGCATGCTGTGAATGAGGTCCACAATCTCCTCCTGGTTGATTAATTGCCATTCTTCGTGCAGAAGTGCTTGGAGGTCTTGTAGTGTTTCTGGGAGCGCTAGCCGGCGTCGCACGCGATCTGACTCTTCTTGTGTATTGCCCAGTTGCCTGGTATCGTTTTATAGCGTCGTGCACCGTGCTTCGGACTGTGTTTAAAACAGCAGCAATATAGCAAATACTTCTTCCATCCTCATGTAAAGCAACAGCTTTTGCAATATCTTCGTGTCTCGTGGTCAAGTTTCAAACAAAAATTGTTTAATTGACAGGAACAAACAAAAACAAAAGAAACATTATTTATATAAGAAAGTCCTAGTTTACTTGATTTTCACATATTCGCTGTTTACTGACAATTAAGCAATTTTAAAAACAATTGGATTTAAATAATTACTCGATGACTTGTTGGAATTCATAGATGATAACCTCTAAGAAATTCAAATAACGCTTAATTAAAAAAATATTCAAAAAAATATGTGTCCTATTTTTTCTGTCCAGCAGTGTATTTTTTATCATATAAGTGTATGTATAAGATGTGCATTAAAAAAAATGGTTCTTAATCTACCAGCAGTAATTTAAAGTACCCACGCTGAATCTATTTCCATACATTAACAAACTTAATTCTGCTTCTGCACCAGCGGTCGTTTGCTATACTGCATAGTAATCACCTTGGTGTCCTATACAACTGTGCCTGGTAATGGTAATGAACATTTTTGGCACTTTCAAGTACCGCTGTTAGACAAGGTGTAGCTACTACCAAGGTTTCTCAATGTTAGGTTAGTAATTAGTAAGGTTGTCTCAACACGAATGAGCCGAGCCATATTGGTACCAAAAATGGTGATTTTTAATTAGTATTTTAGATCAAAGCCTGCCAATAATGTCAGTCAACAGTACAAAAATTTCAAGATCTTTCCATAAATTTTCCTCTAATTGCGCTTTAAGAGAGAAATGGTTTAAAAACGTACGGTTATGGCATGGTACAGTACTTGGAAATAAATATCCCCTTCAGGTTAATACTTACCTTTATTTTATGTGAAATAATAATACACACGAAAACAGATATTAGGTTTAAGTTTAATACTAGTGTAAAAACAGTATTGCTATACAGGTCAAAATCCTGGACAATCAACGAAGCATACATAAAGAAACTACAAACATTCATAAACAAATGCTTAAGACGAATTGTAGGGATAAATTGGCCAGATAAAGTCACCAATAGAGAACTATGGGAAAAAATAGAACAAGAACCCATACAGAAAACTATTAAGGAAGAAAGTGGAAATGGATTGGATATACACTAAGGACACCAAACAACTGATATGAATAAGCATTAGAACACATCAAAGGGAAAAGAAGAAAAGGAAGACACACAACGAAATTAGCGAAAAAAGACCGACATGGAAATAAAATAAGAGAAAAAGCAAGATAAGACTGAATGGAAGGAAACATGTGAAGTATTGTGCACGGTGACAGAATAAACAGTGTAAAACCCTACAGCTACACCACGGAATAAGTGATAAATAAAACATGGTGAATATGGTACAGAATTAGCAACTCGACACCACTTGTACTTTTTTGCTGAAAAATCGTCGGAGACGGCGCCCTATACTTCTTGTAGGAGTGAAAGGGCTGATGATGATGATAATCAATATTGTCAATATTGTTCAGAGTGATTAGAGCACTGAGTGAATCTATAGGCAAATCAAATGTTCTTTTCCCAAATGCCATATCTTCAAACCCAACGCCGCTACGAGTTTTTGAAAATTTCGATTTTAATGCCCCATTACTCAAATACAAAATATCCAATTAAAAAATTGTAATAAGTAAAATCAAGTGATGTAAAAATATTTTTGCAAATATTAAAAATTGTAAAAATTTCAAAAAATTATTCCTCAAAAACTGTCCTACTTTTTTTTTATTCATTGAGCTGATAGAGCTAGCAGTGAACTACAAATTTGTTTTTACTAATCTCCCAAATATTACGCCGAACTCTTCAGGAATTTTTGAAAAAATTGAAATTAATTAATTACTTATTCAAAAACAAAAACGCCAGTCGTTATTAAATTTAAACAGTTCAATAGAACATTTGAAGTAGTTTATTAGAATAAATTATAATTTTATACCATTTTAAAAATTATTTTATAAAAGATCCTATTTTTTTAATATCCTCAACACGTTTTCCTGAAGTTATGTTATTTTAACTATGCCATCAATTAGTTCTAATAAAAAAACATAATTTTCATGCTTTCAGGGCTGCTACTCAATTTCAAAAAAAATAATGATTTAATGACTTCTAGAAACAAAAAATTACTAAATAAAGACCTCTTCGACACTGATTTTAGTGATTAAAAGTGGTGTTAAATAGTAAATTTTATTTTTGCATGATGTTTTTACTTTCTATGTAAAAATTCATAATTTGCTTCCCTTGTGTAATAAATAAGTGCACAATAAAACATTACAATGTTTTAAATTTTTTATTGATAAGTTACACGGGAGTTAAGTCTCAATCAGTTTTCCAAGTTATGCATTCTCTACGCACACTGGAGAGAAACACTACCCTGTATCAATCGAAGCATATCAATATACTAACACACCTAGCATACAAGGTCAACTCAGTTAAAGTTATGATTTGCTCGAGGCCATGTCTTATTGTATTTAGAAACAGAAATTTTTTTATTTACAATTTATAGTCCATTTGACCAGTAATTTTTTGTAATGTTTATTACTAATAAGCGCATAAATTTTAGTTTTTCAAAAATTCATAGCAAGCGTCCCAGACAAACTAGTGGACTGCCACCCGAACTAAATTATAGCTCATCCTCAGCTCTTTGTAGCCCATAAAATATTTAAAAAATCGTGTGGCCAGTTTTTGCAAATACGTTTTTGAAAAATTTTGATAATTTCTTCACTTCGCAGTTTTAGTAGTTTTAAAAGTACTCGTAGCTTGTAACATTGTGTACCCCTAGGCCACTCCCAATATCAAATTTCATACCGATATGATTACTCCTCAGTTTTCAATAGGCGTTAAAACACATATATTCAAACATTCATAGAAGGCATCATACATAAATTAGAGGGAAGCCACATGAACCTCATTGTAGTTCATTTCCAGCTCTATGATCCTACAACATTAAAAAAAAATGGTATGGCTATGAGCAATTTTGTTTTTACAGTTTTCAAAATTTTAAAATAGCTATTTATGTAACCAGTTAAGAAATGTCTCATTTTATGTAACGAGTGGGATGTTTGCGGGAAAAGCGAGCGAAGCAAAGCAAGTTCCCACAAAATCATACAAAATCGCTTTTCCTAACGTGTTTCACGCAAGATCTTTTCTAATTTTGACAAAAAAAGGTTCTTTAAACTTGAAATCAATGAAATTATTGATTTTATGAATTGTATTGAAAATCAAATAGGTACGCTTATTTCGTTTGGCAGTTTGATGTTTCCTTCATACAGAAGTGTGTCAAGTTAGAAAATATCTGAAAAATGTCTGACTCAAAAAAATCAAAAGCAAAATATGATTTGGCTTATGAAAAATTTGAAAAGCGGCGTGAAGAAAAAAAAAGTAAAGCATATCAACAAACAAGTTTTGCTGGCTTATTTCGAGGGAAAGAAGACTCTAAGCTTCCACACTATGGACTCTTTATTCCATGTTGCGAAGCGAACTATCTCTAAAAAGGAATATTAATATTAATCTTGCTGCGCTAAAAAGTCGAACGTGTTGTGTAAAGAGAATGTCTCTAAGATTTTAATAGAGACCGATGATAAAATATTTTTAATGGCAAGGTAAGCGGGAACAGCTATACTTTTTTTTTTATATTATCTTTTGATGTATATTTATTTTTTTAAGAACCCTGTATAGAAGCACTCCACCACTATTGAATTATGACCTCTATTATCAAGTTGCTAAATACTTGTTTGTTGGCTTAAAAAGTTTTGCTTTTGTAAAATGTTAAATAAAGGCGTTTCAATTGAAATGTGTGTTTTAAAATTTAATTTTTCAATAAAATAAAGTAATTATTTTAGTGTTAGTGTTGTTGTATTTCAAGCATCCTAAGCAAAGAAACAAAACGATATTTTAAAGAGATGTTACACACATATCAATTGAAAATTGTTGGACATTATTTTTCTATATTCTAATGTTATATACATCATCGCAGTTTCCACTAAGTGGCGTAACTCAAAATTAGGCATATTCTAGTTTTTCTGTCCAATGCGATGCTTAAGCAGTCTGCAACATTTCACAAACTGGCATATCTCTATTACACTTACTATTTATGACGCACAGTTTTCAGTGGGCGTATCTTGAATCCTATATTAAAGACATATCACAAACTGGCGCAAGTTAAATTCGCCACATTGTGAAATATTGTGTTAGGTGTATTGTAACATAAACATAAGGCGTATGCTGAATTACGCCTGTTTGTGAAACACTAGAAATTAATTTTAACCTACATTTTGGCACATAGTAATTTGTCTTCTGCTCTGGTTTTTCTTTTAATTTTAAAGAAAATGGATGTATTAGTTAAATGGGTTGATGGTTCAACAATTGTGGTGTTATCGAATGAATTAAAATGTGTTGAAAAAGGAGAAACATTTAGGGAAGGAGTAAGTAAAAATTGAAGACGATTTAACGTTTTCCGATGAAGATAATCTGCCATTAGTTGCTTTACCGGTTAAAACTGCTTTTCAAATTCCCTGACTTTTCCCTGACTTCCCTGACTAATAAACTTCAGTTTTTCCTGACTCAATTTTAATGGTACAATAAAAATTAGCAAAGTAAATTACTTTATAGCAAATGGAAATTTTTCAACAAGCATAACAAAATACAACATCTAAACTTTAAGGAAAAACCAAATGAAATAAATATAAATTTTATAAACATATACCCAGGTAACAAAATTTTCGTTTTGCAGGCAAAAATTTAAATATTAAAATAATTGCATTTTACAAAATTTTCCCTTACTATTTCGTGAAATTCCCTGACTTTACTTTAAAATTGGTACAATTCCCTGATTTCCTTGACCAAAATAAATAAATTCTAAATTCCCCGACTTTTCCCTGTTTTCCAGAAAAGTGGCCACCCTGCTTTAGCAAACAAAGAACAAATGTCAAGTGCAACTATTAGTGAAAACTATGAAGGTAAACTAGGAAGAGAGAGTGGTGGTAGCTCAGAGGTTAGGCGCTTAGCCTCTAACGCTAAAGGCTCGATTCCCCGCCGAAGCCATGCAACAATAAAAATCTATGCCGCAACCCGCCACTCACATTCCCCAATCCGGTGTAGGCAGCCGTGGGGTCTTAATGCCTGAAACCTTCTCTGATATTTAGTCGTTCAGATTCGACGTTAAACTGTAGGTCCCCCGTACTCCACCTTAGCGCTAAGGAGAGTACGTGGCAGAGAAGAGTGCCAGTGCCCAGCAGTGGGACGTAAAGGCTGATTGTGATGAAGGTATGTTTAAATTTTGTAGTTTATATAATTTATGTGAGACAGCATAACCTAATGTTGTAGAATCTGATGTTCATAATTTTGCTAAAATTCCTTCATCACGTTTTTATAAAAATAAGAACAAAACATGTGTAACTGAAAATGGAAACAGTGAAGGTAAATTCTTGGTAATATAATAAAAATGTGATAATACTAAATGGAAAACTTTTCAGGATCTAATACAGAGTGCCCATTTTAAAACTCCGAACATACATTTTACATACAAATAGGCAACACACAATACAAGTCACTGCCGACTATTATTTTAAAACAAAATATTTCTATAATTAAGATCAGGGCAATCATGTTTGCATTAACTTGACAGTTTACTAATCAAATTCGTTAAGCCACATTACTTGAACGGTGCAAAACAAAGATTATCGATCACTAATCTTTCGTGCAAAATGTATTCCAACGCTGACAAAGTGGACATGCTTCTAATTCAGGGTGAATGTCGAAAAAATGCGAGTGCTGCCAGTACTTTGTATGCGCAACGCTTTCCAGGTAGACAAATTCCAACAGACAAAACATTTAGAATGCTTCTTCTGAATTTACAAGAGTATGGGCAATTTTCAAAACCAAAAGTAAGGGCACAGCAAGTTACGGTTGAACATAACGAAGTAGCTGTAATTGAAATAGTTACGGATAATCCCCATACAAGTCAAAGAGCGGTTGCAAATGCCTTAAACATTAGCAAAGGTTCTGTTTTCAATATTCTTAAGGCCAACAAATTTCACCCCTACCATGTTTATACCATAGGTACACCATCTTGAAGATAGGGATTATGAGCATCGTGTTCAGTATTGTCAATTTCTTAGACCGCAATTAAACGGCAATGCGGAATTTTTAAGTATGGTATTATTCTGTGATGAAGGGAGGTTTTCAAACAACGGCATGGTTAATCGACATAACTGCCACTATTACGCCCAAGACAATCCCCGCTGGATCAGGATAACTCATTTTCAGAGAATTTTTTCTCTTAATGTGGTGCGGTATTATTGGCGATTTTGTAATAGGTCCACATTTCTTTAATGGAAATTTAGATGGTGAAATTTATTTAAATTTCTTAATTAATGAACTACCGGTTCTCCTCCAAACAGTTCCTCAAAACGTACGGAATAGCATGTGGTTTTTAAATGATGGTACACCTCCGCATTTTCATAGCGATGCGATGTGAGAAATTATCTTAACCAACGTTTTGAGGGACGCGTAATTGGACGAGGTGCATTGCATCCTTGGCCTGCCCGTAGTCCCGATTTGACTCCGCTAGACTTCTTTTTGTGGGGCAAAGTAAAAAATGATGTCTATGAAGTGCCCATTCGAAATGAAGAACATCTATGCGAAAGGATAATTCAATGTTGTCGCTCTATCACACCGGAAATGTTAGCTCGTGTTAGAGGTTCGATGCGTAGAAGAATTATACTCTGCGAAAACGAAGGGGGAAGGCAATTTGAACACCTGCTTCGTTAGTTTTTGTACTACCTATGTTCCTATTAAATTATTGTAGTTATTGTTGGCAAATATTAAATTTGAGTTATTAAAGTAACCTCAAATTAGTACTTCATCATTAGTAGATACATGTACTGTAAAACAACTCTGATCTCAATTAAAACAAAAATGGTAAAAATGCATAGTGATCTGGGGGTTGCATTGTGTGTTGCCTATTTAACAAAATTTAGGCTCGGAGTTTTAAAATGGGCACTCTGTATTGAAAATGTTACCATTAATCGACCATCAAATTCTGATAAAAATAATGGAACATCAAAAATAAATATTTTATCAAATATTAGAATAGGTATACGTTCAGAATTAGAAATAGGTAATAATAGACCAAGTTTAACACGTTGATCGCCCAATGGTGAGAAAAATGGGGGTCGCTGGGGCCAAAATTGTATTCGCTATATTTTTTATATAGCTCTTTAGTAAAATACTATTTGAGCACAAATTTGCACAAAAAGCATTTTCTAGTGCTAATTTTGAAAAAAAATGTGTTAGGTACAGCATCTGTGCCTCGGGGCCTGTAACTATAAGTTTTTCCAGTTTAGGTCGGAAGGCACAAATGTCGTGCCTGAATATGCAGGTCCTTGCAAGTTGATTCCTGTTGGAGTGCATCACAGGTGGTTTGCTTTCAGTGCTCATTGCATCATTTCTGTATAACTTGTTTCTTTGAGAGGCACAGAGTCACAAAGTAATATTACGTTTAGTTTATTTATTGCCTTTATTTACCTTTTTATAATAACCTTAAGTTCAATTTTGTACGCTTCAAATATTATATACCTATCACCGTAATGTTACGTTTAGTTTACTTGTAATCTTTATTTACCTTTTTATAATAAACTTAAGTTTGATTTTGAAAGCTGCAAATATTATATACCCATCACACCCGTCCGTTCTAAATAAAGGGAAATATGTGGAAACGTTATTTTAGATAATACCCTAATATCAGGTTTATCGTTATCACTAGAAAACAAAATTAATACGCCTTGTATTAAATAAATAACGAGGTTCCATAACAAGTCCTCTAGAACACAAAAGAAAAAAAAATTTCCTGGGGCAAAACGATATTTGGGTCCCCCAAGCCCCTCTATTTCAGTATCCGTATAAATACACAGCATGCCCGGCACTACGGCTGTGCCAGCGGCCTCAAACGCATATGAAGCACCAAGGCACAGACCGTGTGTCTTGTGGCCCTACTGAAAATAAATGCATGGCACACCAGGTGTGCCATATGGCGATTAACGTGTTAAGTTATTTTTTTTTTCAGATAACACGAATTTGCAAGCTGACGCAGATTTACATTGGTCAAGTGATGATTCTACTAAAAATCAGTCATATGTTGAATTATGTCAAATAAAAAAATGTAGAAAGCAAGGCGATGCTTTATGTGCTTGTGGAATATGGACATGCGGTGACCATTTTAGTGATAAAGCAATTTGTGAGAAACATGAGCTACAATATAGTTCAGATTCTGATACTCCTTTGATCATTACAAAAAAGAAAAAATTGAAAGAAACCGATCTAGCAACGTCCGAGTCTGTAAAAAAATTGCGAATATATTTGGTTATGAAAATAAAACATTTTCTGCATGTAATAACTGTTTAGCTCTATTATGCTGGGACCATTTTAAAGATACGTCTTCTTGTAATTTTCATAAAAAAGATGACGTAAAATTTGTAACCAATGATAATCAAGAACATATTCTAAAAAAAAACCCCTAAGAAATATTATGTAGACGGGAATGAAAGAGAAATTCCAAAAGATAAAAACGTTGACATGTACAAAACAGCTAAGAAAAATAGATTAAGTGGACAGGGGTTTCATTATACAGAAAACAATGAGTTTAGTACCACCTAAACAAGTAAAATCCTGATGTAAAGGAGATTTTTGTAAAAAAAGCAGGAAAAAATGTCATGATTTTCTAGAAGACCAAAGGAATGGTATTATGAATGCATTTTATGAACTACAAAATTTGGAATTGCAAAGAGAATTTATACGTCAACATGTAGAAATAAAGAACACAAAACAAAAAACGAAGGAAAATTCTAGAAGACAGAAAAGTTACTCCTATTTTTTACCACTTCTCGGCGAGAAAGTTTTTGTATGCAAATTATTTTTTTTACAGAACTTCTCTAAACAAACTTTCAATCACTACCAGAACTGTCGAGAGGGAAAAACGCGGCGGAAGACGAGATGTATTAAAACAAAGAGACTCTGCAATACGAAAGGATATTAAAAACACATTGAATGTTTCCAAAAGTAGAATCACACTATTGTAGAAAAAGTACTTCCAGGCAGTATCTTTGTGCTGAATTATCAATACCAAAAATGTATTCTATGTATATAGAGGAGTATAAAGATTCTGAAACGGCTAGAATATTGTTATATCGAAAACTTTTTAAAGAAATGAATTTATCGTTTCATCGACCTAAAAAAATCAGTGTACATTATGTATGATGTTCAAAGAGGGAAATGATGATGTCAAAGCAAACTTACACGATAAATATTTGATACATACAAGAGAAAAAGAAAAAGTAAGAGCAATTAACAGTCATTGCAAGGAAGACGCGTTAAGGTCTGTCAAAAGACTTTGCGCCGTCTTCGGTCTACAAGTTATTCATTTACCAATATCACACGAAAGTGCCCTTTTTCATAAGCAACGTTTAGCAGCATATAATTTCACAATCTATAATTTGGCTCCACGAGATTGCACGAAGGTCTTAGCAAACGTGGATCCTCTGAAATATCAACTTGTGTATTTCTGTTTTTAAATCAGTATGACAAAAAGGGCGCAGAAGTTGTGGATTTATATTCAGATGCATGTTTTGGGCAGAATAAAAATTCTATTTTACCTGCAATGTTGCTCTTTTTCAAGCACAAGCAAGAATATTAAAGAAATTTTTACAACACTATTTTGAGCAATGCCATGGGCAAAATGAGGGCGATTCAGTTCATAGTATTTTTGGTTAATTTATTTAGAAATTTACAAAATCTACCTGGAATATTAAAATACAAATAGGAACGTAAAATTTGTAATAACAATTATCAAAAAAAGATACAACATTCCAAAGAAAATTATAAATTAAGTTTGGCGAATTTTCAATCAGCTCTGCTGGAAAGTTGTAGAAAATGAGATATGCCATTTAGTGAAAACTGCGACGACATGAATGTGTAAATAAGAAATTAATTTAAAAGTACTGGCTTGCATTCAACTTTACAGACAATTTTTGTGAGTGTACGGTGGCGACGTCTACGGTAAACTATGCACGTGCCAAAAGAACTTCGCTCTTCAGATGTGTTCTCTGAAATTGCATAGCGCGTAACTTCAGATGATCAAAATTCGTGCCAGCAATTGTTGTTCATTTTGGGCCTCCCAACCGTTTTCATAAACCTTTCGACACAATAATGACCAAAATTCTTCTATTGGCCGAGCTTGAGGGACATTTGAGGGGTTATCTTCTCTCGGTACATAATTGACGTTATTCTGCTCCAACCATACCCGAGTCTTCATGGCATAATGGCACGAAGCAAGATCAGGCCAAAATATTATATCGTCGTTCTGATGATGGATATTAATAAAATTAAGCATGTTCGGTAAACATCTTTGGGTATAAATCTCAGCATTTACAGCTTCTCCCCGAACTCGGCCAACATAGGGTGTTGAAATCCCAGCCTCAGAAATCGCGCACCAAACTAAAACTTTGTCAGCAAATTTCGCTTTTGCTTTGAATTTTACTTCGTTTGGGCAGTTTTCAATATCAGAGGTGTAAAATCCATCGTTACCTTTCATTTCAGAATGTGACAGCGTGAATTATTTCTCATCATAAATTATAATCACACGGTTCTTCACAAAATGCTTTCGTCTCAAAGCTCTGCAACATCTGTATTCTTTCGAGCTGTGCCTGGGTGTATTTGGGACACTTCCTTCTTTTTCGATAATGTACACCATTTCTGGACAAACTTCTCTGGACGGTCTTGTATGAGACCCCAAAACGGCGACCCAGCTTTTGACTAGAGATTCCAATTCTGTCTTTAGCAGATTGTACCAGTCTATTAATCCTGTTTTGTGCCAAAACACGAGGTCTTCCAGTTTTTGGCAAATTAGTACAAGGTATACCCTCTTCGCATTCTCTTATTGTCCTATAAATCGTTGCCTGGCTAACATTTTCATCTCTGAACAAGTTAACAATTTCACGTTTGGGCAACCGTCCAACAATGCGATAGATACTTTGGCGAATTTCAAGTTTGTACGACATTTTGAACTTAGTTATTGAATAAATTTGACATTTATCAATAAAAACAAAACATGATTTGTTTACCGGTTTCATGGTAACTAGATCAGACATCAAAATCGAGTAGAAATTTCAAGGCAAACTTTTTCTCCCATACGTTATAACAAATTTTCTGAGTTTTTTGTAAATTTTATTACTAATATACGGAGAGCTAGCAACGTCAGAGACTACAGAATTTTATCATGGAAATTTCAAATCTCTCTGTATTCTAAAATTAGATTCATTCACTAAAATGCAAGTCTGGCTGGCGAGATCGGTTGCATGTCAATAGGGCTCCGTAAGTACCCCAAAAAATAGGAAACATACATTATAGTATAAAAAGCTGTTTTTTTTTCTATTTAATACCTAGTGATATTAGTAATACTGTAGTTATGTTGCCAGACCAAGGCTTATGTGAACCTGCAGATGTGAGCACCCCATTGACAGTATAATGTCACAGCAAATTGGTTTGTATCTTGGGTTAACAAAATAAGATGACATGTAGTAAAGATACAAACCATTTTGCTTTAAAATTATACTGTTAATGGGGTGCCCACCTCCGCAAGTTCACATAATTGCAGAGCCTTATCAAACACGTAATGGTCTGGCCACATAACTACAATATTACTAATATCACTAGGTATTAAATTAAAAAAATGAGCGAAACACTTCGCCTGGACTTTCCGATACTTATAAATTAACATTGTTTTATATTTTCCAACACTTTCAATATACACCTGTCTAGACACGACTACTTAAAGTAAATAGTTCTTATAAGTTGTAACATCTTGAAGCGGTTGAAGAACGACCGACAGCTGCGCTGCAAGCATAAGGTTGGGTAAAATATTCGGACTGAATCAACGGAAAGGCGGAAATTGATATTTGAAAATATATTAATAACTCGAGAAATATTATTTTTAGCAAGAAATTACTCTTATTAATTTGTATTTAGAATTTCAAAACCTTTCTGATTTTAAAGCCAAAATGCCACGTTTCCATTTAAAAATAGTTATTTAAGTATCAAGGAATGTAAGGACGTAATAACATCCGAGGTAGGCGAATACAAGCTGAGGCGGAGCCGAAGCTTGTCGCCTGCCGAGGATGTTATTAGTCGATACATTTCGTGTTACACTTATTAAATTTTTCACGCTACCGGCAATGTAAGTAGGCCTACAGGTAGAAATTTAATCATATTTTTAAAAGTTCGTTTTGACAGCTGTCATCGGAATTATTTTTTAAAAAGCCCCATTATTCTAAGTTGTCTGTGCTTATTACCATATCAACGAACAGTTAAAATCAACATTATTTTCCTAGGGATGTAAGTGACACTATTAAGTTCCGTCGTCAAGGGTAACTAGTACACGAATGTTATCAGCCATTTACGATCCCTGTAGCTATGGATGTAAGGCCTATTTACATTGCCGGTAGCGTGAAAAAAGTTATTTTTTACCGTGGCCGCCATATTAAAATTGGAAACTCAAGTTTTTTTCTTAAAAACAATCGAGAAGAATTTGCCCTACAACTTTGCTCTTGGGTTTGCGAGTCTATCTATTAAAATAAAAAAGCTAGCCTACACTGAACATTAAACGACTAGTACAAGAATACAACTGCTGTAGAAAGTATGTGAAAGGACAAAAAGATTATTAAGGGGCAAAAAATTTTTTGTGAAAAGATTCTTATAGAGCAAACAAAACAAAAAAACAGATTATTAATTTTTTATCGAAAAAATTTGGGGGGAGGGGAAACAGTAGCCCCCCTAAATATGAAATTATCGAAAAAATATTATTATATTCGGATTTTGCTATTTCACATTAACAGAAATATTTTATTGCCCCCCGTTAAATAAATAAAAGGGTACCAATTTTCAATTTTCAAAAATTCATAGAGGGCGTCACAGTGAAATTATAACAATGAGCAAAAAACAAAATTGTAGCAGATGCCTATCTCTATCAGCTTAAAAAGTTTAAACAAAAACGTGTGGGCAGTTTTTGAGATTTTTTTTTTTGAAAATTTCAAAATTTTTGGAGTGGTGCCATTGAGATCGTTTTTCGATTTTCAAAATTAATGATATTTCATGGTATAGTACCCTTAAGGGACTACCAAACAAGATGTAGTTGATCCCAATCAAACAACTGGTTTTTGAGTAAATGGGCGTTAAAGTCGAAATTTTCAAAAATTCGTAGCGGCCGCCATGTTGAAGCTAGAGAGTTCAGTAAAAAAACGTTTGATTTGTTCTAAGGCCTTCTATAATTTCCACTATTCCAATTTCCAAAATTCAGTTTCTGAAAAAAATACTACCAAAAAAACATGTCTAACTTCCGCTTCCGGTTTCGGATTCATTTTAAAAGCTTATTTTGCGGTGAATTTTTGATATACCCCCTCATTCCAAAGCATATCAAAATCGGTCCAGCCGTTCCGGAGATATGGAGCGTAACCCACCCACAGACAGACATTTTTTAACAACCACTTTTTTAGGATCCTGGAAGCCCAAAACATGTATTTCCGTCAAAATCTCGATTTTGAAAATTTGCATGAAATCAATACTTCCCTATACTGAAAGTATAGGAAAGTAAAAAAACTGAGCTTTGATACTATATAACTATAACTATGTTTCCCATTATCAAGCATGTAATGGTCTAGCAACATAACTACAATATTGCTAGGTATTAAGTAAAAAAAACTGAGCTTTGATATGGATGAAATCAATTTTAGAATACGGAGATTTGAAATTTCCATGATGAAGTTCTGTAGTTTCGGACGTTGCTAGCTCTTAAGACTATAATAGGATAAAATAATACAGTCTAATTTAAAATAAATAATGAAAGAATAGTAGATTGCTTAACATGCCAATAAAAACAGAGTAACAATTTTCAACTATTTTAAAAATTAAAAAAATAAATGATACTTTTTAATATCACAACGCGTTTCCAGGCAGTGCATGATTTTAACTACGCCTATCAATTAACTCTAGTTAAAAAATATATGTGTTTCATTCTTTGCATATTTTTGATAAATTCTCAAATGCTATTATAACAATTTTTGTCAGACATTTGAAGCGGAATTTGTAATTAGACGTAGGGCGCGGCGCTTACCTTGCTTTCATGCAGTTTAGTCGGCATGGACACCAAATGAACGATTATTAAGATAATAGTTTGGAAAGCACAAACCTAGCTAAATATATTTGACTTTTGCACATCTGAACCAAGAAAAACGCGTTTTTAGTTTTCGTTGCCCATAAGGCATAATCCATTTCGCGTTATTCAAATATAAAAAAAAAATTGACCCCACAGACAAGGTAACAAAACAACAACAAATGTATTGATAGTTTTTGACGCGTACTTTCCATCCATGCATATAACTCTAGTTTTTTTAATTGTACCCTCTCGGCCAGGAAAATTTTGGTAATTTTCGTGCACAGTAACATTGTGTCTCTACAGGGTTATTACAATTAAAAATTTGAACTCGATCTGTATTTTCGTCAAAATCTCGATTTCGAATATTTGCATGAAATCAATATTTTCCTATACTGAAAGCATAGGAAAGTAAAAATAAGCGAAGCACTTTGCCTGAACTTTCCTATACTTTAGAAATTGTTACTTATCATATTTTCATTAGACATATGACTACGTAGAGAGCAAAATGGATTTAGAACAGGGTGTTCATGCATAGATATGATAAACACAGTAAGAATAATAATAGAACAATCAGAAGAACACCAGACGCCTCTGTGGCTTCTATTCATAGACTTCGAAAAGGCGTTCGACTCGATAAACAGGGAAAGCATATGGATAATACTACACAACAGAGGCACACCAAAGAAAATTATAAATCTAATTAAAGAAGGTTATAAGGGACACAAATGCAAAGTAAAACAGGGAACAAACTATCAGGACGTCTATTCTGGAGTTCAGGATATATTATTCGCGATCACACTAGATGAAGCAATGAGGAACACAATAAAGGAAAAGAAAAGAAGTATACAGTGGACGCTTACGGAAAGCCTAGAGGATCTAGGATTCGCAGACGATATCTGCTTACTTTCACATAAAAAGAGCCACATGCAAGAGAAAGTAACTGATCTAATGAATGAAACCAGAAAAGTGGGTCTTAAAATCAATGGAAGCAAAACTAAATCGATGGCTCTAAAGATAGAACGGGAAACAGCTATCAGGGTGGGCGAAGAAAACATAGAATCAGTAAAAGAGTTCACATACTTGGGGAGTGTGGTAGCCACGGAAAATGGAGTTCAAAAAGATGTAACAAAAAGACTAGGGAAAGCGAGAAGTGTATTCCTGAGACTCAACAAGATATGCAAAACAAGAAATATCAGAAAAGATATGAAGATTAAAGTATTGAACAGGTCAAGGCAGTCCTCCTGTGTGGAGCAGAATCCTGGACCATAACAGAGGATAATAGACAGAATAATATACAGATGCCTGAGGAACATACTAGGGATATATTGGCCAGAGAAGATTACGAATGAAGAGTTGTTGAAACGAGCAAAGGAAGAAAAAATAGAAGTACAAATCAAAAAAAGGAACCTAAGATGGGACACACCCTAAGAAAAGAGAAGGAAGAAATCCCAAGGAGGGTGCTTCAATGGAACCCACAAGGAGGAAGAAAGAAGGGACAACCAAAAGAGACATGGAGGAGAAACAAATATGTCCTTGGCACAAATGGGCCAACTAGCACAAAATAGACAACAATGAAAAAATTGAGAAGGAATAACCGGATCTAATAATAATAATAATATTTTTGTATCAACGTTTTACTCGCTAATAATGACTACGATTGCACCTACCCTACCACTCAATCTGGGGCAGAGTTGTTTTAGTATAGTTGGCGTCAAGATTATCCGCTTTAAAAAGGTATTTGTAGAACATACTTTTACAACCAGCGTAAGTCGGCTTAAAAGTACAAACTGTATCTACGTATATTCGACAGAAATTGTTGACAAGACACAAATTTATCTCTTACAGGTTAGCTTACGTGAGTTATGTTATTTAAAAGCTAAAACGCCTATTCTGAATAAAATGTGCAAAACTTGGGTTTTCTTTTTACCTGTGTTTAACAGCTTCCTGGGCTTTAAACTTTAACCACAAATTACTGGAAACCCCTCTACTTGGTATTAAAGAAAACTAAAACCGGAAAGACAAATTCATAGAAGGCATCACTGACAAATTGGCGACTTGGAATTCAAACTAAATTATAGCTTATTCCTAGTTCTATTAGCCTATAGAATTTAGAAAAAATTGAAAGGCCAGTTTTTGAGATATATCATTTTGAAAAATTCGAAATTTTGGTATTTTTGCACTACAGTTTTAGTAGTTTTAAAAATTTCCGTAGCTTGTAATATTGTATACGCCTAGTGCATTTCCAATATTAAATTTCATCCGGATCTAATAACTCGATTTTGGGTAAATACGCGTAAAAAAGAAAAACCATTATTTTCAAAAATTCATAGAAGGCGTCACATAGAAATTAGCAATCTGGGATAAACCAAATTGTAGGTAATCTCCAGCTCTATGCGCTTACAAAGTTTAAAAAAAACGTGTAGCCAGTTTTTGAGCAATATTTTTTTGAATACCTCCACATTCCAAAACTTATCAAAATCGGACCATTCGCTTGCTTGAGCGCACATACCAACTCACCCACACACAGACAGACATTTTTAAAAACAACTTTTTTCGGTTCTTGGAGGGTCAAAACATGAATTTCCATCAAAATTTCAGATTTGAAAATTTTTGCGATCACAATACATTCCCAGTAAAAACAGAAATTACTTTAATGTTTTTAGAAATTGAATGAAAAGGTTTAATTTTAGATTCTGATTATTACTCAGCATAAAATTTTGCAACTTTGTTCCAATGTATGTTAGTTTTGTATTATTATTTCATTTCAAATGTTTGTGTATAAATCTGTTTCCTGCCAGTTTTCAAGTATGGGAGTATTTAAAACATTTATTAAAGAACAGAAAGAATGTAATGTCTGCATCTGATGAACAGTCACATTAGGTTATCTTTAACTAGCAGCTACGTCACGTCTAGGACTCCTACCGTATGTCTATTTCACTATTGCTTCATTGTCTCTTCGAAATACCACCGCTGGTATATAGGCCCCTTAAGGTTGCAATGATAGTTGGAATAGCTGGTGCATGTCGAAAGGCTGAGTTAACCTTCCTAGTTCGTTGAAAATGTTGTGGACAAACAGTCGTATTTTCGAGTTAATATTCCGAATACAAAGACAAAAGTTATATGTATGTGAGTTTGCATTCACAATGGGGGACATTGACAGATTAAATTTTGTCGAGATTATCAGGAAATACATTACTTTATGTCCACCAAATGTTAAATACAACCGATTTTTCATTAAATATAATAATGAAAAACTAGCGTTACCCCAGCACACAATGCACTGACAGACAGCGTTGACAGAACCGGCGAAATGTCAAGTCACGTGATGCATTAGTTCCAATAATGACACGCGACGTTACGGTAGATGGCGCCCCAAGTGACGCGCGTCTAGCCGACCTTCATATATATTATAAATTAAAATAATTATTATTAAAAAATCGACGTAGAATAAAAATATAAAAATGTTTCATGTTCCATCTGTGGATAGACCTTTCATTTAAAAAAAAATGGTCCAAATTGGTGAAGCGGAAGCCGCTGGAGGAACCCGAGGAAAAAACCCTTTCTGCTTTTATATATGTATGGATGTGGTGTTCAAGCGGTTGGAATTAATACATTTGGTAATCTACCAAAGACTCAATATATTGGATTACCAAATCCTGTCTTATTTACTGGCCATTGCTTTAAAATAACTTCGGCCACTTTGCTGGCGGACTTTGGAGCCGATCTTTTTGAGATAAAGAGACATGGGGGCTAGAAGTAAGTCCAACGTGGTAGCGAAAGAATACATAAAAAATTCAATAGAGAACAAGAAAAAGATTGCTACTGATACTTTTGGTAAAACAAATTACGTTTCTCAGATTACAGCAAGTTCTACTATAAAACTTCCATATCATCAGGAATTAATCTAACTAACTGTAAGAATTGTGTTATAAATATTTGTAATAAATTAAATGTTAAATTTTTCTCAATTTTGTGTTTCTTTTCTCGTGATTGGTGTTAAAATGAATTTGTCACTAGTTGAAAAACATTTTTCGTTTCCTAACCAGTTACGAAAAGTGACACAATACATGTAAAATTTAGAAATAGTTATTTAAGTATCAAGGAATGTAAGGACGTAATACTCGGGGGGTTGCTTCCCTACCGAGCGCGTCCCCAGGTGGCGGATAGGGGAAAGGCCCGTGGATGATCGTATGTGACACAATTTTGGGTTAGTGCTGATGATACGATTGCTCGCTGAACGCGTCAAACGTCAGCTAGCAGCAATTTAAAGCGGCACCGTGGACCAAGCTACCCAGCCCAACTGTCATGTCGTGGTTAAGGGCCTGCACTGGGTTTAACGGCGTCGGATTGTGCTTAGCACATCCGTCAAACCGTGCACTCCTTCTGCTGTCGTGGACAAGTCTCGCGAGCGGAAAAGAGTGTGTGGGGGTCTTGGCTTAACCGCCCGGACCAAGAGGAGACAACCTCAATAAAAACCAGCCTCCAATGGTGGAACAGCTACGCCGGAGGTTGCAAACAAAAATAGCGAACTCTGGATACCGGGGGACCTCCAGTTTTAAGTACCCTTATCACGATAACGCGGGGCTCTGTCGTGATGGACGATTTATTTCCCTTGCGACTCGTGGGAACAATATGGAAGACCAAAATTTATTATTTTTAAATTATTTTTCAGACGAAGGGGAACCTCCAGTTGAGGAAACCCCATCGCCAATGGAGGCAGAGGAAGGCCAAAACAACCAAACCTCTGATCCTACAACGATGCAGGAGTCGGAACCAGAAGGCAGTGGCAATCCCACAAACCTTACTGGCGCGGCTGATGTACAACATGCTGCCTCAGGGATCAACCGCATGAAACTTGGGAAACCAAGACTATCCGGTGCACAGAAACGGAAGCAAGCAATAGAGGCTGCGAAGGCGGCTGGGGAACCGATCAGACCCAGGAAACCAAGGGCAAACCGGCAAAACCAAGAACCTACAGCAGGCACTTCAACCAGCAAAGATTCTAGGGTAGCTAGTAGCAAGCGACTGAGATCTGAGGGAAGCACTCCGTCTTCGACGAAGAGCCAGCCCCAGAAAAAGTCAAAAAAGTCAGAAGGCGGCGAGCCGCTGCAGGTAAAACCCAGCACGTCCCAGAAAGACGTGTCTGGGGCGACCTACAGCCAAGCTCTAACCGCCTCAAAGATGGCTATCACTCTGGATAACTATCCAGAAGAAAAACTGTCAGAAGAGCAGTCAAAGAAAATACAGATGGCTGTTATGGGAGAGATCTGGAAATGCAAACCAGAAACCGCACCCCAGTTTAAAAACAGCTACGCAGATAAAGGAGTAGTGTACTTCACATGTGCGAACGAAAAGTCAAAGACATGGCTAACGGAGTGGACACCCAAACTCGAGCTGTGGGAAGGCGCAGTCCTCAAAGTGGGGTTGGCGAGGGACATAGTCAAGACCACCAAGGTCGTAGTATGGGTGCCAACAGAACTCCTTGGCGTGACTCAAACACCAAAGATACTCCAATTGCTGGAAACCCAGAATATGGGCCTATCAACAAAGGAGTGGCACGTCGTCACACGAAAAGAGGAACCCAAAGGGACAACTCTCGTAATGAGCATCGACGATGGCTCTTTGAAGACGCTGAGCGGAATGGGCTTCAAACCCTATCTGGGACTAACTCAGCTCAACTTCAAAGTCTTAGGAAGGAAGGAAATGCCTAAAAATGCTGAGGGTAATGCAGATCAACCTTCAGCACAGTAAGGCGGCTTCTGCCTCACTATGCAGACTGCTAGCAGCAGACAACATCGATGTGGCCCTCATACAAGAACCCTGGTTAGTCAAGGGCCGTGTAGCAGGCCTCGGAGAAGCCAAAGGTAATATTATTTATGACTTACACTCTGGCAATGTAAGATCCTGTATCTATGTCAGGAAGAATCTACAGGCTTTAACACTGCTTAATTTCTGTTCTAGAGACCTAGCAGCCATAAGACTGAGCTATCATAAAAACGGAGCCAGCAAGAAGCTAATATTCGCTTCTGCTTACCTCCCATATGACTCACTCAACCCACCACCTTCAGAGCACGTGGAGAGGCTGGAGAAATTCTGTGAGGACTCTAACCTCCAGATGATCATCGGAGCAGATGCAAACGCTCACCATACCGTGTGGGGCAGCACTGACACGAACAACAGAGGTGAGTCACTGTTAGAATTCATAATCTCCAGAGATCTGGTAATCTTGAATAAAGGCAATAAACCAACTTTTGTTACAAGGGTAAGGAAAGAAGTAACTGACATAACCATTAGCTCTCCGTATATCAGCACACAGGTGGCTAAGTGGTATGTGTCTGAGGAGCCATCCCACTCAGATCACAGGTATATACTCCTGGAAATCGTCAATGACGATAAAACATTGGAGATGTACAGAAACCCACGTAAAACCAACTGGCTGAGTTACAGGAGCGAACTGGGCAATAACATTAAGCAGGTTATGCAAAGTCTGAGAAATCCTTATGAAATTGAGGTAGCCTCAGAACAGGTACAAGAGGCAATAATAACCTCTTATCATGAAAGCTGCCCTCAAGTAAGGCGAATCACCAGCAGAACAGTAAACTGGTGGAATGAAAACCTTGCTCAGTTAAGGCAGAAAACCAGGAAATCATACAATAAGGCGAAAAAAACGAATGAGTGGTTGGAATATTCCAAAACACTCACCGAATACAATCGGGAACTAAGAAAAGCCAAAAGAGATTCATGGAGGAAGTTCTGTGAAGATGTAGAATCTACATCTGAAGGAGCAAGACTCTACAAACTCATGGCAAAGGATCCGATAAATCCACTGGGGACACTTATAAAACCCACAGGGGAATATACGAACAATGGTAAGGAAACACTGGAGGTCCTACTCCAAGTGCACTTTCCAGGTTCGATGAACGTAAACCTTGAGCCTATCAATGACCAGCAAAACCTAGAACAACTCTATCGTAGAGCATCTAGGGACAGCTGGCGGATAGCCAATAGGGTAATAACGTACGATAGGGTCATCTGGGCAATTAACTCATTTGAGGCCTATAAATCTCCTGGTCCTGACGGGATATTCCCTGCTCTGCTACAGCAGGGCAAGCAAGACCTAGCACCAATCTTATGTAAAATATATAGAGCCAGCTTGGCACTAGGGTATGTGCCAAAAGCATGGAACCAAGTAAGGGTCGTCTTTATACCAAAACCGGGGCGGAATTCATACGCCCAGGCAAAGGCATATAGACCTATATCCCTATCATCGTTTGTGTTGAAAACAATGGAGAAACTGATTGAAAAGCATCTTAGGGAAACCTGTCTAATAGAGAGGCCACTACACCCTAATCAGCATGCATACCAAGCAGGAAAATCGTGCGAAAGCGCATTACATCAGCTAATCTCAAAAATAGAGACAGCACTGACCAACCAAGAAATAGCATTAACTGCATTTCTTGACATAGAGGGCGCATTTGATAACACCTCATTTGAATCAATGATACTGGCTGCTAGTAACCGTGGAGTTGAAGACACCCTATGCAGGTGGATGAAAGCCATGTTACAAGGCAGACAGATTCAGACGACATTGGCAGGTGAGACAGCACAGGTGTCTGTGGCCAGAGGATGTCCTCAAGGCGGAGTCCTATCTCCCCTGCTCTGGGACTTGGTCGTAGACGAACTGCTAGTCTCACTGAACAAATCTGGCTACTACACACAGGGGTATGCGGATGATATCGTCATACTCATAGTGGGGAAATATGCCAATACAGTATCAGAGCTCATGCAAAGAGCTCTAAAAGCTGTTGAAGGGTGGTGCATAAAGGAAAACCTAAGGGTAAATCCTACAAAAACAACACTAGTCCCCTTCACTAACAAAAGAAAGCTGGATGGGCTACGGCTGCCAACTCTCTTTAACCAAGTTGTACAGATGAGAGGAGAGGTCAAATATTTGGGCGCGTTCCTAGACACCAAGTTGACCTGGAATCAGCATCTAGACAACATAACCAACAAATGTAAAACGGCATTAATGATGTGCCGGAGAACAGTTGGAAAAACCTGGGGATTAAAGCCACACATGGTACACTGGTTATACATTGCAGTGGTAAGACCCATGATAACCTACGGCTGCCTGGTTTGGTGGCCAAAGGTCAAACAAAAGCAGGCAATCGCAAAACTCACAAAAATTCAGAGGCTAGCATGCCTATGCATAACAGGAGCAATGAAAAGCTCACCCACGGCAGCCATGGAAATAATGCTAAACCTACCCCCCCTCGACATTTTCATCAGGGGAGAGGCCAGGATGGCGGCATACAGGCTGACATGTAACATGAACTGGAAAACCCAGAACAACCTTGGGCACACCAGAATCACAAATGATATCGCAAACCCTCTTTTAAACATGGGTAGCGACACTATGATTCCAAAAATTTCATACGACAAACCATTTGAAATCCAAATGGACTGGGATCAATGGCGTCGTAGGGAAGAATAGAATCCGTCAAGAGGGCTGATCTGGTACACAGATGGGTCTAAGATGGATAACGGGTCAGGTGCTGGAATACACGGCGAAACCCCAAGGCACAACATGCATGTCTCACTGGGGCAAAACACCACGGTATTCCAAGCGGAGATATTCGCTCTGGGAACCTGTGTCTGTGAGAATTTGAGAAGGCAAACCAAAGGCAAACCTATCCAAATACTCACTGACAGTCAGGCAGCCCTAAAGGCATTAGCATCAAAGCAGATAAGATCCAAGCTAGTTTGGGAATGCCTGCAAAACCTGAAAACCCTGGCAAAACACAACCAAGTAACACTGGTGTGGGTGCCAGGTCACAAGGGTATACAGGGTGGCCACTTAAAACTGCTTTTCAAATTCCCTGACTTTTCCCTGACTTCCCTGACTGATAAACTTCAGTTTTCCCTGACTCATTTTTTTATTGCACAAAAGCCAATTTCTGTTGTTTTTTTTAAATCAAAATTGTAACCCAACATAAAAATTAGCAAAGTAAACTTAAATTACTTTATAGCAAATGGAAATTTTTCCACAAGCATAACTAAATACAACATCTAAACTTTTAGGAAAAACCAAATGAAATAAATATAAATTTTATAAACATATACCTAGGTTACAAAATTTTCGTTTTGCAGAGAAAAATTAAAATAATTGCATTTTACAGAATTTTCCCTGACTATTTGGTGAAATTCCCTGACTTTACGTTGAAATTAGTACAATTCCCTGATTTCCCTGACCAAAATAAAAAAATTCTAAATTCCCTGACTTTTCCCGGTTTTCCCTGTTTTCCAGAAAAGTGGCCACCCTGGTATAGCAGGCAATGAAAAAGCAGACCAACTAGCGAGGAAAGGATCTGAGGCAACCTTTATTGGTCCTGAACCAGTACTAGGTATCACGAAGGCGACAGCACGTGGGGTAATAACTGAGTGGATTAAACAACAACACCAGCAATATTGGAACCACGTGCAAGGACAAAGACACAGTAAACTGATGATGGGAAGACCATCTCAGACTTTAACAACTGAAATACTGAAACTCAACAGAAATAATCTTAGAATTGCGACGGGGCTACTAACCGGTCATTGCAATCTAAGGAAACACATGCACAGAATGGGCGTATATACAGAAGAACCCATATGCAGACTCTGTAATGAAGAGGAAGAAACTGCCTCTCATGTAATCTTTGAATGTGAAGCATTAAACCGCCGACGTCACAACCTGTTGGGCGAAATAGACCCACAGGTAGGCATACCGGAAAAAGATCTGGTCCACAGGCTACTAAACCTAGTAAAGGGTCTTAACCTGTTCACCTAATTCAAAACGCAAGGGCAGAGAAACACAATAGGCCTTATTGGCCGGGGTGTTCAGGGACTCACAAAACCGTGCTCTGCAATTGCTACTACCAATAACCAATAACCAATAAGGACGTAATAACATCCGAGGTAGGCGAATACGAGCTGAGGCGGAGCCGAAGCTTGTCGCCTGCCGAGGATGTTATTAGTCGATACATTCCGTGTTACTTATTAAATTTTTCACGCTACCGGCAATGTAAGTAGGCCTACAGGTAGAAATTTAATCATATTTTTAAAAGTTCGTTTTGACAGCTGTCATCGGAATTATTTTTTAAAAGCTCCATTATTCTAAGTTGTCTGTGTTTGTTACCATATCAACGAACAGTTAAAATCAACATTATTTTCCTAGGAATGTAAGTGACACTATTAAGTTCCGTCGTCAAGGGTAACCAGTACACGAATGTTATCAGCCACTTACGATCCCTGTACCTATGGATGTAAGGCCTACTTACACTGCCGGTAGCGTGAAAAATATTTTTTCCTTTTACTAGAATTTTTTCATAATAAATTAAATGACGTCTTTCCATGGCACTCTTATGAAATTTAGTTTTCTGTAATATAATGCTCAAAACTTAAACAAAATACAAAGTGTGATACATCGTTGAAATCAGAATTAAAAACTCTATTCAAATATGAAAAAAATTTAAATGCCGACTATAAGAAAAAAAAAAAGTTGACAGTCGAAAATGAACAATGGTAGTAGTTATACCGGGTGATCATAAAAAAAATGATTCAGAGCAGGCCATTACCAAAGTGTTAAAGTTGGCAATACTTATTATAAGCCAATTGTTAAATGTTGACAGCTGTAAAAATTTTTGGATAGATACATTAAGTTAAATGTATCTAACCAAAAATTTTTACAGCTGTCAACATTTGACAATTGGCTTATATTAAGTATTGCCAACTTTAACACTTCGGTAATGGCCTGCTCTGAATCATTCTTTTTACGATCACCCGGTACTAAATCTGTTAAAAAAAATTAGAATCAGCACAAATAAGTGTCTTAATAATGCGTTAACTAGAAATCTGTAACATAAATAATAATAAATGAGTTATAGCTGAAAATAAAAAATCCAAAATTTCAGTTTTTGTTAGATATCTGAAAAATTAAAGTGGCTACTTAAAATTTCTTTGCATATTATTGCTAGGCATAAAATTTGGTAACTTGTCCTCAATTTAACCAACTCTCTATCTTTTTATTTATTTATTTATTTTTATTTATTTATTTTGGAATTTATCTCAAATAGCTTCTTGTTTGAAGCTCAATCTAGAGATATTACAGATAGCTTAAACTTATATTGATTGCAGTTTATTTACTATGGTGGTTTCAATTGACTTCCTAACTATGATAATGATGGTGAATTAATTTATTAACTATGGTAATTATAATTAACCTACTAACTGTGATGAATATAAGTGGTGAATTTGAACGTTGATTTCACTTAAATACTTATGGTTGTTACAATTAAATTAATGACTATGGTAACTTGTATAGGTATTATTTCTACTATTCTAAGTTCTCCTATAATACTGTTTAATCTCAGTCTTGTTTGTTACGATTTATTGCACTGATATGATTGCACTATTATACCGTTTGGAGAATCGCTTAAGAATCTGGATGGACACAAATGTGCTTCTGCATCTGCTTCTTGAACATACGCACGCTTCTTGCATTCTTGATAGTTGCCGGCAAGCTGTTGTATAACTTGGTTCCAATGTATTTTGTTGTCCTTAGGCCAAAGGTATTTGATTCCACCCTTTGTTTTTGTATGTCATTTGCTTTTCTTGTGTTGTGTTTGTGAACGTGCTTGTTCCTAGTTAATGTCTGGTTACTTCTAATTTTTTCCTGGGTTAACTCAAAGACGTATGTGGCTGTTTCTATGTTGATGATGTCTTTTAATGGGGTTATTCTATTTTCGGAGTGCTTTTGTGTTGTATCTGAAGGGTAGGTTGTAGAGTGCTTTTATTATTCTGTTTTGTGCTATTTGCAGTTGTTGCAATTGTTTTTGGGGGGCGTGTCCCCAAATTGCTGACAGGTAGTTCAGGTGTGGATGAGCTAGCGCGAAGTAGATGTCTCTTTTTTGATTTTGTGGGATGTAGTGAGCAATTCTTCTGAAGAGACCGATTAATGGTGTAATTTTTTTCCTTATTGTTTGTATGTGATTATCCCAGCTCAAGTTAGAATTTATATTAAGTCCTAGGAATTTTGCTTGGTCGACTCTTTTTATTTCATGACCCTTGTAGCGTAGTGCCGTGTTGAATGGGTGATTGGTGCAGAAGTTGATGTATACTGTTTTGGATGTATTTAATGTTAGCTTTTTTCTTTGAAGGTATTTCTCAATGGTTGTTAGGTCTTGTTGCATATCGGTTTTTATTGACTCTTGATGGTTTCCTGTGTACAGTATCGTTGCGTCGTCGGCGAATAATGTGAGCGTCCCCTTCAAACTTAGGTTCCCAAAGTCGTTTATGTATACCAAAAATAAAGTTGGGGAAAGCACCGATCCTTGTGGAACCCCACATTTTGTTATTCTTTCAGAACTTTTTTCGTTGCCTATGCAAACGCGTTGTTGCCTATCCGTCAGAAAGCAGCTAATCCAACTATTCATTATTCCTCGCAGACCTGCATTTTCACAGGCATTTAATAGTTCTTTATGATTTACTGTGTCAAAGGCTTTTTTGAGATCTAGCAGTAGCATTGCACATTGTTGTTTTTTGACCAAGCTTTTTTGTGCTCTGCTTATTATATCGGCAGCTGCTATTTTTGTGCTGGTGTTTGTTCTAAATCCGTGCTGGTTGGTGTAGAGGAAGTTGGCCTGTTCTAAAAACTCCATTATTCGTATTTGCACTATTTTTTCTAGTAGTTTTGCGAGTACCGGTGTGTTTGTTATTGGACGGTAATTTCCCGGGTCCTTTTTGTCGCCTGCCTTGTAGAGTGGTGTAACTTTACCTGATTTCATCTGTGTGGGTTCTGTTCCATGCTTCAGAGATAGGTTGAATATTTCTGTTATTTCTTCTAAAATAGTGGGGTATATTTTCTTCAGTTGTTGTGGTGAGATACCTTCAGGACCTGAGCTGGATTTGTTTGGCATGTTTTTTATTAACGATTCAACTTCCTCTGTGGATGTTGGCTTGATAAATATGGTGTTGGCTGGTATAGGGCTTTGGCTAATTGGGTTTGTTGGTGTATTAATGATTGTCTCTTCAGTGATTTTTTCTGCAATTTCTATAAAATGGTTGTTTAGAGCGTTGGCTATCTTTTTGTTCAATGTTGTGTGTTCCTTTGTAGATTATTTCTTTTATTATCTGTGGTTGGTTGTTTTTTGTAGTATTATTAACTAGCTGATTAATGAGTTTCCATGTTTTTCCGGTGTTATCGCTGGCTGTCTGAAATTTGTTGATGTAGAATTCTCTCTTCTGTTTTCGCCTAAGACTTGTGATTTCGTTTCTTATTGCATTTCTTTCTTTTTAGGTCTTCGTTCGTGTTTGTTTTCATCTTGCTGTTAGTTGCGTCTCTGGCTTTTATGAGGTTAATTAGTCTTGGGGTGACCCATTGATCTTCAGGTGTTTTTCTGTTGTGCTTGCTGCTATTGCTTCGCATATTTTTCTCACCAGTTTATTGTACCTTACGTTGGGATCCGTGCTTGTTCTCGTGCGTAGATGTATTTTGCAGCATTGTATATACCTCATCTAGGTTGGTTTTTTTATAGTTTATTTCTACATTGTGCCTCAGACCTTTAGCACTTGGAAATTTTGTTTCATAGATGATTATTTCATGATCGCTAATGTCATTGTTTATTGTGGATATGCAGTTAGCTGTGTGGTGCATATTTGTTGTTATGTGGTCTATGAGTGAACGCTTACCATTGTTTTCGTCTATTCTTGTGAGATATACGGTGTTCCTGACTTTGTAATTGTGATTTGCTAATAGTGTTCTGTACTCCCAAGTTTCAGCGTTCTCTTGTAGAGTGTCTATATTTATGTCTCCCACAATAATTGTGTTTTTGCTCTTATTGATTAGCTGTTCAAGTTCTTCCTTGAAGGAGTCGAATTGATTAGTTTGCGGTCTGTATATAGCTATTAGGTTAAAAGATGTGAAGTTCGTGATATTTATCTTCACCTGTAGTGTCGAAGTGATTTGTATTGTGTTGCTTTGAATTACATTGTACAGGATATGATTTTTCATGTATATTGCTAATCCTCCCCCTCTCTTGTTGTTTCTGGATTCAAAGACTGCTTGGTAACCTTCAATGTTGTAGTATTTTTCGTCTCCCTCTGTTAACCATGTTTCTGTAATCACTATGAAATGAATCTCGGTTTGCAAATTATTAATTAGTTCTTCTATTTCTGCGATTTTGGATCTTGCTTTTACACTTCTGGCATTAATGTACAAAATTTTTGTTGTCAATTCTTTAGTGTGTCTGTTATTGTAATGAAATATGGAGTCATATTGGTTTTCGGTGGTAAGGTTCATTGATTGGTTGTTGATATTGTACTATTATTATTATTATAATTTTTGAGTTGGTTATTTGATGTTTTTGCCTATTGTTCTTTCGATTTCTTCAATATCTTCCTCTGAGGCGATTTGTATCGGTTTTGTTCCGTCGTTTTCCCTGGCAAAGATTTTTCCTTCCTTAGTCCAGATATATTTTATGTTTATTTGCTTTAGCTTTTTGGCTTTGCTAAGTAGGTATTTGTTATGAGGAGTTAGTTCTTCACTTATATAGAGTGGGGTGTCTGGGCCTTCGATGTTGACGTTTTTCGTTGATAGCTGGCCTTTCTTGGTGTAGCATCTTTTTGCTGAAATAATTGCTAGTGTTGCGGTGCGGTCTTGTAATGTTACCCTGATTGGGTTGTTGGTAATTTTTTCCCGGGGAAAACTTCGCTTTGCGGTCTGGATTTCCTGTGGATTGGCGTTATAGTTGATTTCTTTAAATATTGTCTCGACCATTTTAACGGGGTCTTCGTTTTCATGTACTGGGATTCCAGCTATCTCAATATTGTTGGCAATTTTTTCTTGTTCAGACTCCTGACTCTTATTTGCGGTTTTGCGGAGCTCGTTTTCTACTCTAGTTAACCTGTTTTTAAGTTGTTCAATTTGTTGTCGTAAATTTTTATTTTCCGAGGCAAGTTCTTTGAGAGCATTTTTGAGTTCTTCCACCGTTTCTGAGTTGAAGTTCAAAGAAGCCTCTATTTCTTTTTTGAATTCCCTAAATTGTTTTTGTCTTTAAATAAGCCAGATCCCCATGGTGGGGCTTGAATTTGAAACAGCCTGTATATAGAAAACGATATGACCTGGAACGAGCGTGCAGTACAATACGAGTCACAGAAAATAGCGAACGAAAAGAGGGAGGAAGGATACAGTGCAAAGATAGGATACAAAAAAATTACCATCAGAAATGAGGTATTCAATTGGGACGAGAAATTGAAAGGCATAAAAATTCAGTCAAAAAACTAAGAAAAGCAGGCAGAGAGGCAAAGACAAAGACGAATATAGCAATGAAAAATGAGCGAAACACTTCGCCTGGACTTTCCTATACATTTAAATACATTGTTTTATATTTTCCAACACTTTTGATATACACCTGTCTAGACACGACTAGTTAAAGTAAATAGTTCTTATAAGTTGTAACATCTTGAAGCGGTTGAAGAAAGACCGACCGCTGCGCTGCAAGCATAGGGTTGGGTAAAATATTCGGACTGAATCAACGGAAGCGCAGAAATTGATATTTGAAAATATATTAATAACTCGAGAAGTATTATTTTTAGCAAGAAATTACTCTTATTAATTTGTATTTAGAATTTCAAAACCTTTCTGCTTTTAAAGCCAAAATGCCACGTTTCCATTACAAAAAAAGTTATTTTTTACCGTGGCCGCCATATTAAAATTGGAAACTAGAAGTTTTTTTTAAAATACAATCGAGAAGAATTTGCCCTACAACTTTGCTCTTGGGTTTGCGAGTCTACCTATTAAAATAAAAAAGTTAGCCTACACTGAACATTAAACGACTAGTACAAGAATACAACTGCTGTAGAAAGTATGTGAAATTCTTCTAAGGACAAAAAGATTATTAAGGGGCAAAAAATTCGATTTTTTGATTTTCTGTAAAAAGATTCTCCTAGAGCAAACAAAAGAAGAAATCAATTTTTTAATTTTGTAGCGAAAATTGGGGGGGGGGGGGGGGGGACAACAGTAGCCCCCCTAAATATTAAAGTATCAAAAAAATATTATGATATTTGGATTTTGCTATCAATGATGAGCTATATTGCTTTAACAGAAATATTTTATTGACCCCCGTTAAATAAATAAAAGGGTATTCACAGAGGGCGTAACAGTGAAATTATAGCAATGCCAAAAAAACAAATTGTAGAAGATTCCCAGCTCTATCAGCTTAAAACGTTTAAACAAAAACGTGTGGGCAGTTTTTGAGAAATATTTTTTTGAAAAAGTCCAAAATTTTGGAGTGATGTCATTGCGATAGTTTTTATATTTTCAAAAATTAATTATATTTCATGGTATAGTACCCTTGAAGGGCTACCAAACAAGATGTAGTTGATTCCAATCAGATAACTGGTTTTTGAGTAAATGGGCGTTGAAGTCGAAATGTTCAAAAATTCGTAGCGGCCGCCATTTTAAAGCTAGAGAGTTCGGTAAAAAATCGTTTGATTTGTCCTAAGGCCTTTTTAAATCTCCACTATTAAAATTTCCAAAATTCAGTTTCTGAAAAAAATGCTACCAAAAAAACATGTCTAACTTCCGCTTCCGGTTTTTTTAAAAGCTTATTTTGTCGGTGAATTTTTGATATACCCCCTCATTCCAAAGCACATCAAAATCGGTCCAGCCGTTCCGGAGATATGGAGCGTAACGGACCCACCCACCCACCCACACAGACATTTTTTAAAAATTACTTTTTTGGGGTCCATGGACCCCCCCCCCCGACTATTTCCGTTAAAATCTCAAATTTTGAAATGGAATTGGAACACTACATATTCCTAAATAGCAGGAGTCAAATAGGGGCAAGGATCTTCGGAACTGGGTTTCTAGTAGCGAAAAAAGTAAAAAATATCATAAAGAAATTCACACCACTAACAGAAAGAATGTGCCATCTAAAAGTAAAAGGTACATACAAGAACATAAATATTATTTATTCACAATCAAGTAGTAATATGTCACTTTCCGGCTTTTAAAAAGTTGAGAAAGTCATACATTGTGTACCTAGCCGGAAAAATCTTTTCCGGCTAGCTGGAATAGTTATTTACGTCACTAGTCTGGGAAGTGACATATTAAAGTATGAGTTTAGATATTTGCGGACGAGGCGACGAAAGGAGCCGAGTCCGAAATTTCTAAACGAATGCTTTAATAATCACTTCACGGACGTGTATCGTACAAAATTTTATTTCATTACTGCCAAAACCATTTTTTATTTGAATATTTTCTTTTTATAAAAACGTCATTTTTAAAATTTATATTCTGTCAAATTAAACATTCGCTGTTGGTATTTCTCGTTGCTTAGCTACAAATAGATGTGTTTGATGAATTTTTCTCCAAGCAGTCTGGGAAGGGCTGCTAAGCAACACTTCCCGACCTTGGCCTGTAATGTGCCATTTCCCGGACTCAAATCAATGACGTAAAGTGGTATATAGCGTACAGTATGAAATAAATGACATTTCCGGCTACTTAAACGTCACTTTTGTACTGTACTGACAGAATAAATAAAAATTTTGACACGTTACCTACCAACACTTCCACAGATCTCTTTGTTAAAGTAGACAAAGCAAATTATGATAAAACTGTCAATAAACATTAATGGAAATTATGTTTAAAACTCAATAATTAATTAATAACTGATTGTGAATAAAATAGTATACAAACCTCGGTGAAAAGTTTTCCTGTCTCGAGAATTAGTTCACCGCGGCGCTTTGCGCCTTGGTCAACTACCATATCTCTCGACAGGAATGAAACACTTTCCACCTCGGCATGTAATATACTATAACATACATGCTCCACTGAAGAAAAAGATGAGGAGGAAAAAAATGAGTTTTACAAGGTGTTGGAAGACTTTTATGACAAGCTACCAAACAGCGAGGTCAGAATAATAATAGGCAATTGGAATGCTAAAATAGGCAAGGAAGAGGTGTACTACCCAAAAATAGGAAAATTTAGCAAACATGAGGAATCAAATGAAAATTGGCTAAAATTAATAGGATTTGCAGCACGGAAGAATTGTCAAACATGGAAGTCTCCAGATGGAAGAAGCATAAACCAAATTGATTACATGCTAATACAAGAAATATACGCAAGATGGGTTAGTAATATAAGAGCATATAGATAGAGGTGCAGATATGGGGTCAGATCATTTTCTAGTAAAAGCAAAAATAAAATACGAAACGTTAACCATAGCCAAGAAGCAGAGATCAACAAAAAGCTACAATGTAGAAAAGTTAGTGGAGGCACATACAAGGATGAGATATCAGCAAAGTATTAAAGAAAAATATGATAAAATAGGAGAAGAGGAGACGGTGGAAGGAAGGTGGAAAAATTTGAAAAAAATAATAGTCAGTGGCAGAGGAAGTAGTAGGTAGAGAAAGAAAAACCAAAGTGGAAAGCTGGTTCAATAACGAATGTACAAAGGAACGAGATAAGAGACAAAAAGCAAGGGAGAAGATGATTTAGACAGGGCTCCTGGAGAACAAAGAGAAATACCGAGAACAAAGAAGAAAAACAAAGAGTACATACAGAAGAATCAAAAGGGCTCATGGTGAAAAGAGGCTATGGGATATGGAGGAAAGTTACAAAAGAAAAGAAACTAGGAATTTTTATTAGGAATGCAAGAAAATGCGTAAAGGATCGCAACACAAAATCTTATTCTGCAAAGATAAGGACGGAAATCTAATAGCAGAAGAAAATGGAGCGATAAATAGATGGAAATAGTATTTTGAAGGTATTATAAATGAACAAACTGAAGAAGAAAACGAAAATGGAGTGTTAGAGCCAGAGTGGAACAATTCAGAGTTAGTGGAGTAGCCAACAAGAGAAACAGTAGAGGAAATAATAGCAAAGATGAAGAATAAGAACAGCCCCCGAAGAAACGGGATCTCAGCAGAGCTCATAAAGTATGGAGGCAAGGGGATAAATGACAGGATATATGTTTAAGTTTCTTAAACCGAAAATCTTACTCAAAAATCTCGAACGGTTACGTAACAATAGCGTCACAAACATGACCTGTTGTTTGCAGAAAAAGGCCCGTAGAACGGGATAGACCCATGAAATATGGTATCGATAGAATCGTCTTTCAAGGGGCAATCCAAATATTTAATCGTATACTGAGTGTTCCATTTGAAGAAATATAAGTTTGTCACATCACCGCTAGATGGAACACTCTGTATATTTGAAAATATTTTTAAAATGTGCTCCAATAGGGTAGATACAATACTGCACCAACAGAATTTGGATATGTGTAATAGTAAATTCAGGATCTTCTGCCGACGAACGACTCGGACACCCTGTATGGTTAATTCACGCCATAGGCCGGTATTACACTATCAAAGATTTGATAAAAGATCTTTTATAAAAGATTTTATAAAATATTCTTTTATTCAAAGATTAAAAAAAGATTTGAAAACTAGTATTACACTACATAAAATATTTTATCACAGTTGTCATCATATGATGGATGAACAACAGCTCTATGCTTGTGTGGCTTCAATTAGTTCAATTGTCATAATTTGTGCAATATTAAAAAAACAAAAGACTAAGAGTAAAAAGCAAAGAAGACGTGAGTGGGTTGAACCATGGGTTTCGAGACGTGACGATCTGGGTATACACCAAAACTTATTGAAAGAACTCAGAGTTGAAGATATGTCATGTTATAAAAATTATTTAAGAATGGATGATGCTACATTTCAGCTGGTTGTATCAAAAGTTGCTCCTTTTATTGCGCGAAAAAATACCCATTTAAGAAATTGCATTAGTGTAGAAGATCGCGTTCTTGTGACTCTTCGGTTTTTGGCCACTGGAGAAAATTATTCCAGCTTAAAGTATTCTACGTGAATACCACAATGTACATTAAGTCATTAAGCTCTATAACACCCGAAACCTGTGATGCCATTTATAAAGCACTTAAAGAAGATTTTTTACATCAATGTGTGTGCATCCACTGCTGATCACATTGGAAATTTCTTGATACGCCTCTAATCTTTTATTTCATTTTTTTAATCTTCGTGTTGAACATTATACAAAAATTCATAACCTTCATATTCAGAAATTAAAGTTTTAGTAGCATCAAGTGACCACGTGAACTTAGTTGACGCCATTTTGTAAAGTGGTTGTTAAATCTTTTATCAAATATGGTCGAATGTAGCTAACTTTGATAAAAGATATTTTATAAAAGAAATCTTTTATAAAATATAGCCCATTACATTGTAAAATTTCTTTGGCAAAGATATTTTATAAAAGATCTTTTATCAAATCTTTGATAGTGTAATACCGGCCATAGGTTTTCTCTTTCGCTACTTATGTAGATGCGGTTGCTTTTTGTTCCCTCTATATTAAAATTAAACTAAAGCAATACAACAATAGAATCTGCTAGTCATTCTTTAAAGCCGACTTTACACCAACTATATTAATCTAAACTAGTGTTACCCCAGCACACAATGCACTGACAGACAGCGTTGACAGAACCGGCGAAATGTCAAGTCACGTGATGCATTAGTTCCAATAATGACACGCGACGTTATTGTAGATGGCGCCTCAAGTGACGCGCGTCTAGCCGACCTTCATATATATTATAAATTAAAATAATTATTATTAAAAAATCGACGTAGAATAAAAATATAAAAATGTTTCATGTTCCATCTATGGATAGAGACCTTTCATTTAAAAAAAAAATGGTCCAAATTGGTGAAGCGGTAGCCGCTGGAGGAACCGGAGAAAAAACCCTTTGTGCTTTTATATATGTATGGATAATCTGAACTACGCTGCAATTTTTGATTCAATCCATCAGAAAAGCAGTTTCAGGTTAAAAATTAACAAACACTATAAAAAATACACACCTGAGCAGCTAGCAACTGATCCTCCTTGTCCTTCAGCTTATTTTCCAAATCGCACACCTGCTCATGCAATGAAATGACTGTTTGTCGACTTTCAGCCAAAGTGCCCCTTTTTGAAGGTGTCCTTGCTGAACTGGTTGTCAGATCATCTTCTGTTGATTCCGTGGATATATTTGAAGCACCAGTGAATCTAATGCGTCTACTCAAACTTGTGTTATTAGGTCGTTTCAAGTTTTCATCATGTAAACCAATCCTAGCCATAGAGACAGTTCGATCAGGCTCAGACCACGATTCTGATTCAGATTGATTTTCATTATTACAATTCTTAAGTGTTGTGGAAGTAGTATTCACAATGGATTTTTCTGCAATTAATGTTGAGGATGTTACATTTAATTTGAAACTGTCATGTGGTAAGTTTTGTAAAACTGCCTCTGATAAGCTGATAAGTGGTAGTGAAACTTGCGGTTGTAAATCAACCAAAGCATCAACAAATTCTTCATCGTTTTCCAACAGTCTTTTTCCCTCTTCTACATTTGTTAATCTTTTTCCAAGTTCTACATCTCGCAATTCAATTTCACGTTTCAAATTAGCGATCTGTTGACGTAGTACTGTAATGACCTCGTCTTGCTCATTAATGCCACTGCATGTACGATTAAGATGGCTCTGAAAAGTCAATGTCACATCGGAAGGAATAATACTAAGCACAGCGTTATTTTCGTCATCTGGCAATATGAAGTCATTGAATTTCATATTCAAACTATCATTGCGTGTCGAGTTAAGTAAATTTGTGATGTTGCTTAACTGAAACAAGCTCTGGTCAGGATTAAGAGACATAGTTGATGAAAGGGTGCGAGAGAGATCGAAGCTTTTATCTACTATGGTATGTAATTTTAGTACTTGTTCACTTCCTAACAATCCAAGTACCGACTTATGCTTAAGGAGCGAATCTAAGAAATAGCAAAGTTCTTCTAGTCTACTGCTTAATACTGAACAAATTTCTTGACTTTCTTGCCGGAGCTTTTCGGATTTTTCAAGTTTTTCTGTTCGTAACTGCAGAAGTTGTCGATTTTCATCATCATGTTCTGGAGTATTCTTAAGTTTAACTCTTAAGCTTTCAATTTCCTGTAGGAAAAATTTACGCTCCTCCATACAAACTTTTAGTTGTTCGTGTATGGCATTCATATCTCCAGATGAACCATTACAAGTTTCGGAAACAATTAAGCCTGGTGGCAAATTGACATGAACACCAAGTTCGTTTATCTTGTCCTTTAGAATTTTTAGTTGCAGTTGTTTTTCATGGATATTTTTCTCCAATTTGTTAATTTCCTGATCTTTACCTTTTAAGACTGTTTGTAATTTTTCGATTGATCTATTTTTCTCCCAAAGTTCCTTGTTGACAATTCCTTGTAGATCACATGTTCTTTTGCGTAACTCACTATTAAGCCTTTTGATCTCCTTTTCCTTTTCTTCTTGTTCTTGTAGGAGCTTCTCAATTTCATCTTCTCTGTCACTGGATAAGTCCAAGGTTTTGTTAACACCTTGGTTAAGTGCGAGCAGTTCAAATTCGAGGTCAATGATTCGATTCACTTTGGACTGCAGTTCAATTTTCAACTGTTCTAATTGCCCGTCTTTTTCATTTAGCGTAGCGTTTAGAACCTACAAAATGGAAAAATTACTAATAAAATTCTAATAAATGAAATACAAAAACACACCTCTATTTTCTTTTCTAATTCAGTAGCAAGTTCCTTGTACTGTTCAGCAAGATGCATTTCGCCTTCAGTCATTGAGGTCTAGCAATACCACACAGAATTTTATTACTACTCAAAAAAAAAAAATTTGCAACCACAAACAAATCTACTTCTTTTCTAAACCCAAAAAAACACAAAACAAAATTTGCATGCTCTTTATTTAAGTAATCTACAAATTACATAAAATGTTACCATGGTAAAAAAAAATAGTACCAATACTTTTGTTAGTTGCAATGACAAATTTCATTTTGTGTTAAATTACACATGCTGGCAAAGCTATTTAATATCATGTATATAGGGAACAAGTGCTTCAATTGAACTCATTATGTAAATCCAAAACTGAAAATTAGTGTATTAAAATTTTTGCTTAGTAGAAATTTTTAAGATCTTTGTAAATTAACAAAACTAATACACGTCCATCCAAATAATTACTTAAAACATAATAACACCATTATTTATGTATAATAATCTACAACCATACCTCATTCTTTTGTTCAGAACAAATGCAAGAAAACATAATGCTGACTAGACGTTAAGCAGCCTCCAGTATTACTAAACTACTTACTTTAAATTTAAACATTTCATACAATTTAAACAACTTAAGTTTGTTCAGGATATGGAAGAAGCAGGAAGATAAAGCGATTTAAAATCAAAAGCAGCAAGCTGGAATGTCAAACAGACTGCAGAGCTTAGAGACATGGGTGTAGCTAATTCTATAAAATGCTATTAATAGACTCTACATGTAAACACCCTCCTTAAATATTTTTATACTTGTCTCACTCCTTTACTACTTAGTTAGTAAGATGGAAAAGCATTGCTCTTTAGTCTGCATATTTGCATAATTTTAGATCACAGTTAAATTTCTTTCTTATAAAATAATATATTTTTACAAAATTTTATAACCTGTATAACACAAAAAAACTTAGGAAGTCACATCAACATTACTTATACTGTTATACTTTCAAATAAAATAAGCATCCATAAAAATCACCTGAGACACTATAATCAAGTTTTTAAAATCAAACAAATAAAATAAGTCTCTTGGAGGTCAGTATAAGTTATAAACTAATATCTTACACATGCTGTAATGTGTTGTTATTTTTGATTTAAAAAAAAGCAATTTAGGATAAGTTTCCTATTTTGTAATTATGCTTTTCATAGATTGAAAGACATTGTAAATATTAAAGCTAACTAGTGTTACCCCAGCACACAATGCACTGACAGACAGCGTTGACAGAACCGGCGAAATGTCAAGTCACGTGATGCATTAGTTCAAATAATGACACGCGACGTTATTATAGATGGCGCCCCAAGTGACGCGCGTCTAGCCGACCTTCATATATATTATAAATTAAAATAATTATTATTAAAAAATCGACGTAGAATAAAAATATAAAAATGTTTCATGTTCCATCTGTGGATAGAGACCTTTCATTTAAAAAAAAATGGTCCAAATTGGTGAAGCGGTAGCCGCTGGAGGAAGGGGAGAAAAAAACCCTTTGTGCTTTTATATATGTATGGATATGGATTTGCTATGACCTAAATAAGGCTTACATGCATTTTTAAGGCAAATTATTCTATTTAATTGTATGTTATAATATTTCATCAGTTTTAAATAATAAAAATACCATACCTTTAAACAATACACATAAAACAAAATATTGTCTAAGTTTTGTTTTTGGTTCACTTTTTTTACAATACCGTAGAACAATTTTAGAGGATGCATGTTACTGATTTCTTTCTTTGGTAAGACCACCTTTTAAATTCATCTCACAGCATTCAGTGTATTTAAAATATCACCTTTATCAAGCCATATGAAGACATTAACTGAAATTTTAATAATTTTGGCAACTGCAGACACTAAGTTTATTTTATAGTAAATAAAACAATTTTATTTAGTAAGTTTATTGTAGGGCAATCAGTTCTCAACATTAATTCCGCTTATATCACATGACTAACAACCAATCACTGAAAACTGTATCAAAGTAATATTTCCTAACAAAAAAAATAATTAATAAAACAACCAAAATACCAAGTGTGCTTAATAATAAAACAATAAATAAGAAGATATGCCAAAGTAAATGGTCACAGTCTCAGAGTTTGGTGGTCTTTCACTCTATACAGAGTTAAAGTAAAGAAATAATGGCCCTACTATACTATAGCTCTAAAAAACTACATGTAAGTTCATGGTTGTCTTCCCCACTTTACTCTCCTAACAACCAATCATAAATGTACCTAGCTGCCTAATGTAAATAACTAATTTTTAATGTATTGCTTTCAGCAAAAACCGTTAGACGACGCCACATTCTGTGCGAAATATGTGAAGTATTTGCATCATCACATATTTTGTGATGTAGCAGGCCGTATCTCGACTTCAGTAACAACAAATTATGTTCTTATTAATTACACAAAGTTTCTATTTAGAGTAGTATCAAAATTAAACAATCTATGAAAAACACAACATAAAATATGGAAAAACAAGTGACTACACATGCATAGCATGAAGCAAACTAATAGAATCTATTTGCGAGCTGCTGCAAGCATAAGCGGCTTTACTTTAACAACACTACGTTGCACAACTCTACCCTTAACTGCAACAATATTTTTAATATTTTGTACCTCCTTATTAGTTGCTGCTGGATTTGAAGTAGCTGTAAGATGCATTTCTGATACTAATTCCTGTAGCGACTTTTTATTTTGTTTTACGGACAAAGTATTGTTGCATTCTGTTAATTCTTCAATTTTTGCATGTAGGACCTGTATTTCATTACTCCTTTCAGCAACGATTGTTTGCAATTTATCAATTTGGTCAATGTACTCATCTTTCCTTTGAATCATTGTCTTTAACATTTTAGAGACCTTGTAATGATTCTTTTTAAGCTCAAATAGTTCCTCATTTGAGAGTTGTACCTCACTGGGAATTTCTGATATCGCACTAGTTTTCTTATTAGGTGTGCTTTGAGAAGAAACAATTTCGTATAATTCATGGGAATGATTACCATTGTTATTTTTGTTGGATTTTGTGGATGATGTGGAGTTAATGGATGAGTTTTTGGAACGAATTGATTTGGATGTACGGTTTATCGGTGATATTTTCGAAGGCTTTGTAGTTTCAGGAACTGGGAATGGAGTCCGCACTGAAAATAAGTCGACATCAGTATAACTAGACTCAAGTTTTTGGTCCGTCATTAGAACGGCTTCGGTTTTTTTTTTGTTTGTTTTCTTAACCTCATCTACTGCAGTTTCGAGTTTCATCTCCAGGGTATGTATCGTGCTTCTCAAATTTTCAATGTACCTCAGCATATCGTGGTTTTTATTTTCGCACTGAATCAGCATCGCCTTGTATTTCTCGGCTTTTCTCTCATGTTTCTCTTTTTGCTGTTCTCTACTTTCGTACAATTGATTCAGCTCTTTTATTTGATTAATGTGTTCCTTTAAGTCATGGTCCTTCTGTCTGAGTTCAGCAAGTGCATCTTGCAGCTGTCCTGTTTTGTGTTTTAACTCTTCTTCTAGCAAGTTAATACGCTGGCTATATGACATAACTGTTCTATTTGACTCTTCTAACTCAGACGTAAAACTGTTAATCGTACATTCCTTCTCTTTAACTTTAAACTCAAGATGGTTGCATCTAACATGCGCATTTTCTGCTAATTCCATGATGCTTTCAAAGTGATCAGCACGTTCTCGTTCTTTTTTAAGCTACCAAATTATACCAGTATTACTTTTTATATTTATATAAAACACATAGCAGTTTAATAATAGCAGGACTATTAAATTTCAAACCCAATAAAATAGCGATGGTGCAATAGTCGATATACGAGGTGTAAACTGAACATGACTTGCCCCTCTTTTTTTCTACTTATTAATTTAAACAAATGAAATTTGGAGTGGTTAATATAAACATAAATCTCTAATATTTGATGTATGTTTTTTTTTGTAATTCCATTTTCACCAGAAATAACGTCACATTTCTTATTTTAAATGACATGCCTCGTGTATTTTGATATTTTGGAATCAGGATCACCCTTTAAGTAACTTTTTAAGACCCAAAATCTCACCTTTGAAGCAAACTATTAATTTAAAAACAAAAATCGTGATTCAAACGTTATACACTTATACACTGTTAGATGTTAAAACTACTCAAAATAAAAATTAAAGGTATACGAATCGCTACGAGCCGATATTATACCATTTGAAAAATCTACTTTTTTCAAAAAAACTGTAACTTTAACCTCACACACATAACAGTGCATAACATTTAAATTGCGATTTATATTTTCAAATTAATATTTTACTTCAGAGGAACCATTTTATGCACTCTTAAAGAAAAACAGAGTTTCAGGCTAAAAAACTTTGGTATGTAGTAATATGCAAAATTTTAGTCTTACTACAAAAAAATCAAAATATACAGGGTGTTCCATTTAAAGAAAAAATCTGGGATCATTTCTGGTGAAACCAGAAGCGTAAAAATAATTGGAAATTTATATCAAATAATCAAAATTTATGTGCATATTATGCACTCTAAATTTCATTTGTTTAAATTAATTATTTTTTTTTTAATTTTAATTTTAATTAATTTAAATTAATTAATAAATAAAAGCCATGTTTCGTTTACACTCGCTACATAGCAATATAATATAAAAGAGACTGTAAAAGGTATACCTGAACCCACAATAATCCAAAAAGTAATTTTCGGTTTCTCAGAAAATTACTTTCTTATAAATTATACCTAATAAAAAAATTTTTAATTTAAAAAAACTCACAAACATACTATACTACTAGGCTTAAAACTCCAAATTTTCTGGCTCTGCAGTTAATAAAAGCTTGAACTACCAAACAAATGAATAAATAATTTTTAATGTTAGTAAGATCGTTTTTTTACTGCATTAATCTACGGACACCCTGCATTTTTCCATAAAAATCAAGCAGCTTCTCCAAGTAAAAACTAACCTCAGCTTGTAGATCAATAATAGTACTTTGAAGCTTTTTAACAATATCGGTGGTTTTACATTCATTCAGATCCAAATTGAAAGCCTGCGCACAAAGAGCTAACTCTTTCTTTTCTTCCCTTAACTGTTCCTCGTACTACAACAAAAAATGCTTAGCAGAGTTTTGATTGAAAATTTCAATAGACTTACATCAAGTTGGCTTCTGACCTCCTCAAGTGCTTCCTTTAAATCAGATATTTCTTGGTCACGTTCCATAACTTCCTTTTTTCTTTCCTCTTCTTCAATTTCCATAGCCTTTGCTGCTTGGCAGAGCAGCTCCTGCTTGTCTTCCAGCTCCTTACGAACATTTTCGAGTTCAACCTAAGAAAATGGATCCATAAAGTACACAAAATAAATATGAAGAGACGAAGAAAGACTTCTTACCATTAACTCAATGTTTTTCTTAATGGCATCTTCTTTGTCAGTATTATAATTAGCGCCCATACGCTCTTCTAAAAAATATATCCTTAATTTTAAATTGAAGTTTTCCTTCCTGAGGTTTGTCAGCTGCTCATCAATTTCCTTCACTGATCGACAATTGGTTATAGCACCTGGAGATCGCATTCCAAAATCTAAAAAAAGATTTGTGTTTAAACAGCATTCAACATAACTTGAAGCAGCTTTTTCTTTAAATTAAAAAGGAAACCTGAAATTTTAGTCAATGCATCACTGTCTATGTCGCTAGAAGAACAGGAATCCCCTGTTTCAAAGACTTTCTTCATTTTTCAAAGTGACTTCGATGTTGGCTTGTAGAGAAGTAACAACTAATTTACAAGGTTTGGTTAGCTAACAATTTTACCCTGCCCTTGATTGTTTAAAAGCAGTGACCCAAAACATTAGCCAAATTAACAGAAACGATGAAGTTTCATTAGTTAATGAGCCAATCAAAATCTTATGGGTTGAGATGATAATAAATGTATAGCAAGACAATTAATGATTAAATTATGGTCCCGAAGACTACTTTTATATTCAATTTCAAACAGTTACGAGTATCCTAAACTAGAATGGCAAATGAAACAGAATGGAAATTTTAAGATTTTCCAAGAACCACATAATTTTTAGGTAAATGCCAAAAATACAAACAAAAGTCTAAAGTCAAAAGTGGCCATTTGATCTATTTTTTAATGTAACATCAAACCACTTGATAGTACCACTTCGCATCAATATGACGTTCACAACTACCTTGGCACAGATGCATTTATAGCTTTTGCTTTTCCTGTTTTTTGAAATTTTGCCAACAGGAGTAAGTACTAAACACTTGCTTATTAAAAATTCTGCAAAATTGAAATAAAACTACAATTAATATATCTTTTTTAGAAACAAAAATACAAAAGATGTTGGGAACAGAAGTTGTACAGCACTTTTTTCATTGAATAATATAAAATACACTTAGTTGTGCCTATTACAGTGAAACTTTAGAAACTTATTAATATTTTCAGAAATAAAGATTAGGAAGTAATAATGTTCTAATTCAAAGCTGATTACACGCTAGCTTAAAGTTGACCGAGGGGCTATTCACTTACGAATCATTTGAATTCAGAACATGATTTTGGATATATTCCAATGGATTCCATGTGCTTCCTAAAATCGCATGAGACCTACTGGTTCCAAACGATTAAATGTGATTTCATATAATTCCACCAGAGATATTCTTGTTACTTAAATAATTTCACAGTGATTCCAAGCAATTCTATGAAATCAAGACTGCGAAATCGTCACACTGATTACCAGTGATTTCAAAAGACTCCAAGTAATTCCCAAAGCTTTCAAGTAAGATTTCCTGAATGAATAGCTCCCCGAGTTTGACCATTCCTTTTTCCAGATAAATCAAATTAATTCATGTTTTATACCTTAATAAGCAAATTATAATAATAATAAATCTTATAAAACTGAAAGTTTTTAATGTTTTTACCCGTTTTTACATTTTCATGTGCCAAGAAGTGAATGGTAAACATTTCAAACACTTAATTTAATTAATTTAAGCTTTAATTCTTATTCTCTTAAATAGACTTCTTTATCTTCAAACATTGTCATTTTGTTATGGCTGAATATTTTTCTTTGAAACTCTAGGATCAGACGCAGAACTAAAAGACCTTTCCAATAAGGTGCCACTCGACCCCCCTTTCGATTTAAAAAAAATTCAAAATGGCGCCCAGTCGCCATTTTGGATGATACAAAATTTTAATATAGTCTGAAAGATAGTATTTAATTTTATTTGAGTAAGTGTACCAGAGGAGAATATCACATATTTCCCTAAAAAAATGACAAACATGACAGAAAAAAATATGGTGTGAACAACAGCGGGGATGGCGAAGAGCCGGTAAGTACTAATAAACGTGCTTGTTTTTTGTGTATAATACATAGTACAACAGGGGTTTTCAGGAAAGTTGAACAATATGCAAAATGCAGGGAAAATCATATTTTATATTTTATGTCCCCAGTATACTTTGGCTAAGAATTTATACTTAGCTGTTATTTGTGCAGTTTGGTCAAAAAATAATAATTTTTACATTTAAAATTAAGCAAAAGTCTATATAAATATTAATAAATTCAAGGCGTGTCCTTTTAATCCGAGAGTAACAACAATATTTTCTAATGTCTCGGTAGCCACGCGGCTAAGGAGGATGGCTAACTAAGTAGTAGTCCCGGGTTCTAAACCTGGGTAGGACGTGAGTTTTTAAAATTTTTGTTTGTTTATTTTATTTTAGCACCAGTTCTACAATCAAATAGTAAAAAGAACACGATTTATACAGTAAAATGTAATTTTCATAATATAATAATTATAATTAATAATCAGGTAATGAAATAATTAACATGATACCTATTTCATTAGCATAATTAAACATTAAAACTTCAGTTATGAGAAGATGAAAACAGTTCAAAAATTAAATACAAAAAAAACTTCAAGGAAGTTTGCCCTAGCCAGAACTAGAACCCGGGACTTCTACTTGAAAGTCATCAGCCTTAGCCGCGTCCAAGGTTAGCTAAGAGTGAGCCACGTCGATACAGATACATTAAAAAATATTGTTGTTACTCTCGGATTAAAAAAACGTCTTGAATTTAGTAATATTTATTTAGATTTTTGCTTAATTTTAAATGTAAAATGTAACGCCTGTGATGGTATTGTCTCAAGTAAGTAAAATAAGTAGAGAAGATATATAGAAAGCATTAGAAAAAAGAGGAGTGGAAAATGGAATAATAGAGGTAATAAAAAAGGTGTGTAAGAACAATATAAACATAATAAGAACAAACACCGAAGAATCTAGAGAATTCAGAACAGAAATAGGAGTCAAACAAGGATGTGTACTCAGCCCACTGCTAGTTACAATTACGATGGATTAAGTAATTAAAGAAGCAAAGAAAAGGATAGACAAATTAAAAATAGGCTGCTGGAAAATGGAAGAAACCTGCTTGACGGAATTAATGTTTGCAGATGAGATAGCTGTATTTGCTGAAATAAAACTACAACACAACTTAGACGTACTGAATTATGAACTACGAAAGATCACTATGGAAATAAACATAGACAAGACAAAAAGTATATCAAATGAAGTAAAATACACAACATACAACTTAATGGACAAAAATAGAACAAGTGGTTAGTTTCAAGTACTTGGGATCCAGGCACGGCCATTATATTGAAAACATCCTCAATAGCTTAACTAGTAGAATTCCATCATCTATACAAGAAAAAAAATACACGTATGTACACCACCACGAATAGGAAATTCAGAATTTATTACAGTTCAGTTCTTTGTAGAATCACATTCGCACGTTTTTATTCCACACGATTACCTAACTTAAAAAGAGGAAGCAGACACCTATTTACTGTCTAGATTGTTTACATTTGAAAATAATTTATGTATGAGGTTTGACTCTTTTCTTCCCATTTGGCACAACTCAAATTAGCACAAATTACTGTCGCTAATTCTGACAATCACTCAAAACAAGTTCACATTAGAGAACATTTACTTCTACTCTCTAATGACTATGCAAATAGTATTTCCATTGCGGGACAACATAAACCATTGTTTTAGCTGTAAACCCGTTGGCCAAAAAGGACAAAACGGGTGAAATACAAAGGTTGTTAAGTACTTATTGCTATTTGATACAATGAATAATGTAGGTTCGATATTTACCGGAATAAAAAGATACCGGGTACTACCGAAAATAATTATGGTTACGGCTATGAAAATTGTTAATTTCGATTTTCGATTAGGTTTCGGTGTACGTCCCTATATACCAGCCCGTGAACCTGAAAAAGCAAGCAGAGTAAGTTACTCAGATTCCTGAAAAGCAAACGAAATCTTGTTTATTTTTCTTAATTTTTTTTGTGGTACACAATTTTATCGCGAATACATATAACCAAACTACTCATTTGTTTCATTTGTTAGTTTTAAAAATAAAATTAATTTGATAGTTTGATTTTTTATTCGTGAAATAATCCAATTATATACTACTCTAAATAAAAAATAAGTGGGGAAAATTACTCAACTTCCTGCAATGTTGATCTGTATTCGATTACTATTTTGGTATCAGCCGCGTGATCGTAATTTTTAGAACTCCATTACTTTCTTTGAGGCATGTACCAATAGGCAGTATATTTGAATATCTTAAAAAAATATTTGTTAAATCGAACCGTTCGTTTTTATGTTTTCTAGAAATATAAAAAACTGTTCGCCTAAATATTTTGCAATGACGTTTACTTGTAAATGTTTCGTAAGTGCAGAGTCAGCTTGGGCTTAGTTGTTCGTGTGGGGTTAAGCTTGGATAGAAAAGTCAACAGTATTGATGAAATGAAACTTTTAGGGTTGCTCCAGCCGATTTAAACTGTTGGTGGACCAAAAATGGAATTCTATCAAGTAGATCAAAATTGAGTTTTTCCTTTAAAAAACAAATTTAAATATAATTTAAATTGATGGAATTATTATTCATCGTGGTCGTTCGAAAATAAATATAGACAATCCGTAGATGATTTAGTTTTTGAATGTTTTTAGTACATCTACATTGCACAAGTTCATACAGATTATGTAAATATTCGCGTAAATCTCCAAAGAATAACTTGTAATACAAACGATAAAAATAGCTAAAATAATAAACACGCCAAAATTACGCAATTATTTCCAACGCAATATGGAAATTTGCCAAGGATTCTCTTAACAAGTCAAACTGCAGTCTGAATCGCTTTTAAACGGTTTACGACAAAACTTTTATTAAAGGCCAAAAAGCGCTACAGCAGCAAAGCAAAAACTGTCGCATGAACGCTTGTATTTCTTATTATATTTGTTGTACTTACATGAAAAATTAGTAACATCTGGATCCAAAGTTACTTCTTGCAGTTGACTTGGACTGGTGCTAAAAAACAAAAAAAAACAATAGTAAATCAACGAGAAACAATCAAAACATCGAGATGAGCCAAGAAAACTGCCAAACATTCCATTCACATTAACAGGATGGCCGCCTAAAACTTATTTTCAAATTCCCTGACTTTTCCCTGACTGATAAACTTCAGTTTTCCCCGACTCATTTTATTGGTACAAAAGCCTATTTCAACTGTTTCTTTTTAAACTAAAATTGTAACCCAACATACAAATTAGCAAAGTAAACTTAAATTACTTTATAGCAAATGCAATTTTTTCAACAAGCATAACAAAATACAGCATCTTAACTTTAAGAAAAAACCAAATTATATAAATATACATTTTATAAACATATACCCAGGTAACAAAATTTTCGTTTGGCAGGCAAAAATAAAAATATTAAAATAATTGCATTTTACAAAATTTTCCCTTGACCATTTCGTGAAATTCCCTGACTTTACGTTGAAATTGGTACAATTCCCTGATTTCCCTGACCAAAATAAAAATATTCTAAATTCCCTGACTTTTCCCTGTTTTACAGAAAAGTGGCCACCCTGATTAAGGAATTTTGATCTGTTTCAACCGGAAGGTTGGTGGGAGTTATGAAATGATCTACGCACAAAATCAGAAAAAATATGGATTGCAGCAGTTCATAACATTCACACAAATAGATCAAAGCATCACCCAGCCGCTCGTTTATGTTTCATGCACCGAACCTTACGATCGTTTATCATCCAAAGAGATTGATGAGGTAAAAATCAAGTTAAAAAGTTTATATACCTAGCTGAACGATATTTCCTAATTAATGAATGAAGTAGACGCTCAAAAACTATATGTACATAAATAAAGTAATAGTTACGACTATACTACTTATATTTCATTGAACCAATCACAAATTTCTCCTTTTATAAAATGAACCAATCGCGTTTGATTTATACTGATTTAACTGCATTGTGCTGTTTAAATAAGTGATTAAACCCACAGTAGCTTCGGATAATCGCTCTTAGTCTTAAATTAACGTGTTTAAAAGTGATGTACACTGACTTTTTTGTATATGTATTATTATTTTAATATAGTTTTCCATTGCTTCGGCCAGAAGTAAGTATCATATTTAAGTATAACAAAATTTATGAATTAAAAACAACAACTGTCTCTGTCGTCCACAATAAAAAGCAAAATACGAGAAACGTCGACGGTAGCCGATGGTAACGATATTAACCAACATGAATATTAAATCATAGTTCAAATCACGACCGACCCAAATTTTACTGTACACCTATAAGTAACAAAATAACAATTAAACCAACGACTTTTAACACTTACGGGAACAGAATGTATGTTTTTCCTATGAAATGATACCTGTCCGTTTGCTTCTAATACTAAAACTAAGCGAGCCCTACAATATATAAAAGAACATATTTTGCTTAGAACGTTGTAACCAGCAGTGCAGCAGCTACAAAAATGGACTATCATGTTTACAAATTCCACAATGCATTGACCCAAAACAATCGCTGATATTTACGATTTCAAGAATTAAAGCTATCGCAAATTAATTTATAAAAAGGGTTAATATCCATCCTCATCTCACAGTGGAAAAATATGTTAATAAAAATAATAAAACGCCCAGTCGTAGCGACAAATTAAATCGTTTATTAAACATGTTTAATTTGTGGACTGTATTATTTTTATTAATTTATAAAATTAGGTGAACCGTACACTACAACCCACGCTTTTCTACTACGAACAATGGTAGAAAATTTATTGAAAGCGATACAATGGTATAACCTGTGTCGAGATGTAAGATATGTTACTGAGAGCGCGGACACTAAAAGTTGAGACAGGGGGAGAGCACCCGAATTTACTATAGATGACATGTTACTGAATGCGTAGTTACTAAAAGTAGTGACGGAGGGAAGGGATTCGGATTTACTATAGAATATCGAAAAATAGACTATGCCTTCGATTCGCGACCCGCTACGCTACCAACAAAAAAAGGAGGCGCGTAGCCCACGAGTTACACTACTTATTATTTAATTTTTGAGATTCAATATTTAACCTTATAGAGCAATCAAAACTGCTTGTTTTAACGTTATTTTAACACTTTGGAATGTTCATATCCTCAACCTACTACTATATTACCGCCTTACAAATATTGTTTTAATGTTTATTTATGATTGCTGCTGCCGTTTTAAATAAAGTGAAAAAGAAAAACCTTATGTTTTCTTTTAAACTAAAATTCAAACATAATTTTGAAAAACATATTTTTGCCTATTTTTGCAAATTAAACGTTTCAGGTTTGTTTCCCCAATCGAAGAGAAAAATTCATACGTACAAGTGTTACTCCTCTAGACATACGACATAAAAACTTATTTCCAAACTATAGAAAGGAAATAAAGCACCAACTCATTGAGGGGTTAGTTATTTTTAGTAAGGTACGAAACGCACCAACGCACCTTTCTGTTCATGAGACAGCGTGGCATAAAGGGGTCTAAAAAACCTTAAAGCGGATTCTTCAGTACTACCGTGGGCGTTTTAAACACTTTTTTTATAATAATTAATGCACTCTTGCTGTCTTCTTACTTGTTACGATATAACCACAAGACAAGATTAAATTTATTTCAGTTTCGAAATTCAAATGTGGATAAAAAAAGTTTCGATTCTTGAATACCTTGTGGTTTCAACACTACTTGTATTCATCGTTGTTATTTAACCACTAGTATGACTTCCTCAAACCTAAATAATCAGCGTATCTGCATTTGAGAAAACCAACATAAGTTCTCTGAGTAAATATATAAGAAGTCAATGAACTAGGTAACATCGGAAGAGTTTGTAGACTAATTTTAATTTTCTATAAGCGCCACGATGCTGCAGGCTGTTTGTCACAAACGATACGACACAATGTGCACCAGCACCAAAATAACAACATAAAATGAGGAATCGGAATGCAGAAATGGACGAAACATGCGGAAGATGTTTTCCGAGTCTTGCCGGTTAATTGGTCTCACTACACCCACGTTTCACCAAAATGTCACGGAAACATTTGACGAAGTAGATCTCTAAAACACCACTAAAAGATTTTGCAAATTAAATTGTGTACATATGCATATGTGAGTTTTGAAGTCTGAATTATGACTGTACTAAAAGAAATCGGGAGAAAATAAGAGTAAAGCTTACGAAGAGCAAAAAAAACTTGGAATTTGTACAAACATTTTTATGTAATGTGCTCTACAGAGAGTAAAGGTAACCAAGGATTGAAGAAATATATAAGGAGACCATTATTCACTACATAACAAACGCCAAATACCATTTACACGAAAGTTAACAACACCTAACCTAAAACAATCCATCCATACATATATAAAAGCAAAAAGGGTTTTTTTCTCCGGTTCCTCCAGCGGCTACCGCTGCACCAATTTGGACCATTTTTTTTAAATGAAAGGTCTCTATCCACAGATGGAACATGAAACATTTTTATATTTTTATTCTACGTCGATTTTTTAATAATAATTATTTTAATTTATAATATATATGAAGGTCGCCTAGACGCGCGTCACTTGGGCCGCCATCTACAATAACGTCGCGTGTCATTATTGGAACTAATGCATCACGTGACTTGACATTTCGCCGGTTCTGTCAACGCTGTCTGTCAGTGCATTGTGTGCTGGGGTAACACTAGTCCATACATATATAAAAGCACAAAGGGTTTTTTTCTCCGGTTCCTCCAGCGGCTACCGCTTCACCAATTTGGACCATTTTTTTTTCAATGAAAGGTCTCTATCCACAGATGGAACATGAAACATTTTTATATTTTTATTCTACGTCGATTTTTTAATAATAATTATTTTAATTTATAATATATATGAAGGTCGGCTAGACGCCCGTCACTTGGGGCGCCATCTACAATAACGTCGCGTGTCATTATTGGAAATAATGCATCACGTGACTTGACATTTCGCCGGTTCTGTCAACGCTGTCTGTCGGTGCATTGTGTGCTGGGGTAACACTAGTGTATAATTAAATCTACTATTGCCAGAAACGTCTACTTCCAAGGATTTTCAAGCATATTTAGTTGTACTCCAGGCTTATCTTAGTATTCGAAAGGTACTGGATTCAATTCGTACAGCTGCGTAACGCCTGACACTTCTTCGGATAGTACATTTTAAGATTCTTCATGACATATACATAGGTTTCTTTACCACAAGTTTTTGTATTTTCCATAGCTTTTTTCCTATTTTTGCAAATTTAAAGTATTTCCTCCATATCTTTTATTGATTTAGAGAATTATAAATTGTTTAGAGTTATGAAAACTTAAGAAAAATTAAGAAAACGACAAGCAGTTTTCCCTCTTAAAATTCATACCTTGCACATCCGCCATTGCAACATAATTTTATCACATACCTTCCCCTTGAAATAATCACCGTTTGGTGTAAAGTGAAATAAACATTTCTCAGTATGATATTTTTCGTTTTTTGACAAATTAATGTCATGTTTTCGGCACGTAAATAGCAACATTAATCTTGGCAGAGTAAAGAAAGAAAAACTAAAGTTATATTTAAAATGGAACTTCAAAATAAACAATGATAAAAGTGCTGGCATGTAATGTTTGTGCCACCCACCATGTCTTCGCACGCACGAAAATTTTAAAAATATTACAATTGTGCCTAATTTATATTCCGAAATTGAACCTTGATAATATAATTATAACAATCCACCTAACATGTTTCTGTGGGAAAAACGAAAAAGTCTTGAATATTTTTTTTAGTTGCCATAAAAATAACTTTGATGTATGGCCAAACCTCCTTGTGGGTTGCCAATATTTACAGATAAAGGAGAAAATCTCAGATTAAGTGATTTCGTTACATCTAATGACCATAAATGTCTAATATCTTCCATTAGTGGAAACCTGTAACTAATCTTTAAAAAAAAATCTCAAGATTATCAACTAGAAGTAGATCAGCGTATGAAATTAAAATACGTAAATTAATTAGTCAGTTGTAGTTGTATAACAATAAACTAATTCGAATGTATAGTACTAAAACCTACACCAGTAGAAGAACTTCACAAGAACCTGTAGGTGCTTTCTTGGCGACTAAACAAGGTAACGAATGCACGTTTCTTGCTATTAATTACTCTTGTAAATCATACGGGTGTGTCGATGTGTTGGGGTTATGCAATAGGGAATAAATTAATTCATTCTAGTCGACACAGCTATAATTGATTCAGCTTGGTCTAGAAATTGACCTTCTCACCACTAGTTTAACTGGTAACAAGAAGAAGCTGTCGGCCGTTCCAACATACTGCTGAAAATGAAAAATCCCCCAAAAAGAAACAAATACTTTAATAAAAAACTCTACAAAAGATTATAAGAAGTTAGGTCATAATCATAATGGAAAATACCGTTTGGTAAAACACTTCAAGTACAAACTATCATACCTTATAAACATAACTTCAAGTAATATTTTTTTGAATTTTTAATATTATAATTTCTGTACAAAAAAGTTGTAATTTATTTTAGATAGTAAAATGAGCGATGCACTTTGCCTGGACTGTCCCATACTTCAAAGCTTCTACATTTTATATTTCCAAAAGTATTTATGCAAATCGTTGTAGTACTACAAAAGTGGCGCGTTTAAGTGCAACTTATTAGACAGGCGTCTATAATCCCCAATGTTTGTAGCAATTCCAAAAAGTAAAAAAATAGCACTATTTCAAAGTTTTATGCATACATCTTTAGAGTAAATAACAGAAAATTAAGAAATGAAATATACTACATCATATTAGTTTCAGCAAATACAATGCCAATAATGAAACAGTAGTGTGGAATCACAGCCAAATCTTCTAGCAGCAAGGGCCAAAAATTTCATAATCCGCTTTGATTTAGAAAACAAAATTTTTTATGAGAAATAAAAGTGGAATCTTTGATTTTTTGGACACTGATTCCTTGGTATTAAAAAAAACAATGGATTGTTGGTTTAAATTTGGAAAATATGTTAAAATTGATTGTCGATAATCTCAAAAAGAATTCGAGCAGATGCAAGATACCAAAAATATATTTAGATATTATCCTACCTAATTTAATTAAAATTAAATTAACGAAACTGGCGCCCAAAGAGCCGGCGATCGAGAGTCCGCTGTCCAAACGGCGGCGGCGGTCAAACGGCAGTGCCCAAATTGTCACGTAGCGATGATTTGCTAATTTTATTTTGGGATTTAGGATTTTTGTGCACATCTACACAGTAACAGCTCTTGTTAAAAAATAACCAAAATTGGCTTAGTAGGACTTAGTAGAATAGAAAAAAAACGGCTACAGGGCTAGACGTTTTAAATACATAGATAGGCTCATATTTGGTTTTTATGAGCTTAAATCATGACGTAAAGCCAAAATAAGTAAACTATTTTAGGAGACCTACACTTGCAAAGATCGAGGTTATTAATTAGTTTTGCTCTTACGCAATCTTATTAGTGTTATGGCGAAATTATGCTATAAAATTCATTAGTACACTGCTGCTTTCCCTCTAAAAAAAAGCTACATATTTTTTATAAATTGTAGTTTAAAAGATAGTCATAAAATTTTCGAGTAATGCGACTTTGCTAATTTAGTTTTTTGGCTTTAGATAACAATTACACGCTTAAATTATTAAGCTCGGACGTTTCGGTAATGTACTTAAAATTGATGACTACAAACTGTCACATTTTCTTGGTGCAAAAAAAATCGCATTAGCCACATTAATTCAAATTCGTTATAACATATATTTAATTTTCCATGTCGAAATATAGAACGCACAGTCTAATATTTTAGTTTATTTCTTCTTACTACGACGTGGACACATTTTTAAATGAACCGTTGGCAACTGACAGGATGTGCTTCCGTTGATAAAGATATGTAACATCTTAGTCGAACTAGATGACATTTATCGTGACATTTTCCGGTGGTATTTATAATGGAAAACCCGTAAAGAGGATACAGCAAGGGAAGCATGAAGTTTAAAAATTAAAAAAATGATCATTAACTATGATAACGGTTTCCCGCCCGTGCTAAATCGAGTTTGAGAGGTATGCGCTAATAACAGCACCGGGAAAAATAGCGCGTGATAAAAATGCCGCCAAGCAATAATGCCGCCTGCATAAATAGCGCCGGTCAAAAGTGTCGCCGGCAATAATAGCGCCGTCAAAAATGTCGCCACAAAAATTGCGCCGTCGAATGTCGCCGGTAAAAATAGCATCGTCACAAATGTCGTCTGAAAAACAGCGCCGTCAAAAATGTCGCTGGACAAAACAACGCATCAAAAATAAAGCCCCTAAGTATAAATACTTTGCATTTTGATAGAAGTTTGAGTAAAGGTGTATACCAATGACGCCGATGTAGCCAAGATGCCATTAATTCATTAATACCATTTGATAAATGGAGAACAATAACACATTTCTGCTTAAAAACATACTATCCTATCTATATGTACAGAGTGGATAGGAAAACCCCGGCCACTTCTCTTGCGGCGGTCAAGAGATGACGCTTTAGTAAAGAAAAATTAAATTAAAATACTGGCAACAACGCAGAATGCAAGACGTTTTAGTTGTTTTGATTTCATATGGGGCGTATTTAATAACTGAAACGTCTTGGATTCTGCGTTGTTGCCAGTATTTTAATTTAATTTTTCTTTACTAAAGCGCCATCTCTTGACCGCCGCAAGAAAAGTGGCCGGGGTTTTCCTAGCCACTCTGTATATGCAAGTTAAAACATTGTTTTTTAAATATAACATAACTTTGATCAGTAGAAACATCAGCAGCAGTGCCGGATTAAACCCTGTGGAGGCCCCTAGGCAGTAGAAATCTCGGTGCCTCCCTCGCAAATTATTTTCTAATAGGTTTCTAATTTTACCAACCAACAATTTTAATAAACCAATTTCATTACACAAAAACAAACGTTAACAATTATTAATGTTATTAAACAAAAATTATTAAACAACAATTAATTGATTATAGGTATATAATAGTATATTATAATACAAGTGTATAAGCAAGCCTTTAAAGCACGCGCGACGGAGCAGTGCTTTAAAGGCTCTTATACACATGTATTATACTATTTTTTATTATACTTGCATCATAATCTAGAAAATAAGAAGAATATAGCTAGGAAGCAGCATTTTGATTTTGATTCATCTTACATAGTAGTCTATGATGTGACGTCATATCATTTACCTGGAGATTGGTTAGCATTTTTTGTTGTTTATGTTGCTATGTCAATTCGAATTATTTTTTTTTTCGCGTGTTTGTAATTTGTTGCTTCAAAATTGATTACGCCATTGTTGCTTAGCAACTTTAAAACACCGGGGTGTTTTAATGTTGGGTTTACGCACGCTTTTTGGTTTGTTTTACAAGGATTATGATGCAGGTATAATAAAATAGTATATTAAAAAACAAGTTTCATAAGACATGATTTTAGAGCACGCGTCCAAGTTAGAAAACGAGCCGCTTGCGGTTAAATGTCTTATGAAACGTGTATTTTATACTATTTTTTCTATTTTGGTCCAAAAAGTTTAAAATTACCTTATTTTTATTTTAATTTAAAAATATAATCGATTAGGAACATTTTTGGTTTTTTGTTTTTGTTATGTGGCCGTTGGTAACATTTAAAACACATTTCAAGCAATTCAAACTACTGTCAAATTAAAATTTAGACAAACAATTTGAAAGTGATTTAATTTTTAAAATACCTAAGATTTGAAGATAAGATGGAAGAAAAATTATCTTGCACCCCACCCGAGCTACGCAAAGTAGCGGAAAATACGCTAAATAATCTTTTTTAGAATTTACAATTTGAAGGTTATGTTTATAACGCGTGAAGGTTTTGTTGTCACATGGTTGTCACCAACCTAACAAAATAAAATTTTGAATTCTTTTAGGAGTTGCTTTATGAAATCCAAACGAGTTTCATAAAGTAGTCAGTAAAGAACCAAAATAGAAAATAGTATATTAAAAAACAAGTTTCATAAGACATGATTTTAGAGCACGCGTCCAAGTTAGAAAACGAGCCGCTTGCGGCGAGTTTTCTGATGGACACGTGCGCTTAGATGTCTTATGAAACGTGTATTTTATACTATTTTTTCTATTTTGGTCCAAAAAAGTTAAAAATTACCTTATTTTTTAGAACTTACAATTTGAAGGTTATGTTTATAACGCGTGAAGGTTTTGTTGTCACATGGTTGTCACCAACTTAACAAAATAAAATTTCGAATTCTTTAAGGAGTTGCTTTATGAAATCCAAATGAGTTTCATAAAGTAGTCAGTAAACAACCAAAATAGAAAAAATACTTAATTACTTCAACAATTAAAATTATTTGTTTCAGTCAGTATGTAATTTGTAATTTTCTTTCAAGACCAAATTAATATTAATTTGATCTGTCGCCGCGGACCGCGGGGGCCCTAAAAGGCGTGGGGCCCATAGGCTGGTGCCTACTCTGCCTATTTGGTAGTCCGGCACTGATCAGCAGCACAGTTTCTACAATGTTTAACCAATAAATCAAATGTAGAATTCAATTTAATAACAATTAAATCTTTGGGTTGATTAATAAATACTCAGCAATATTTTTAATACCTATATACGATTTAAGCATGCTTATTGAAGGTTCTGCAAAATTTAATTGCAAAACAATAAATTTTATTGTTAAAGTGAAATTTTACATTTTAAATTATATTATCTAAATGTGTTATGTATTCAGTAATACTCCTATATGGATCTTTTGTTTAATATTATTACCCCTATATAATTGTTTACCTAGTTTTCTGTAAAATTTTACTTACTTAATTTCCAATATCTTGTACAATGAACTTTTAGAAAATGATAAATTAAGTGCATGGTTATGACAAGGACATTTGCGTTGATTGCGTTTGTCATTACTTTTTACTTTCCCATACTTCTACTGAAGTACCTAAGGAAAGTTATGATTTCATGCAAATTTTCGAATTTCAGATTTTAACGGAAATACGCGTTTTAGCCCCAAGGAACCCAAAAAAGTGGTTAAAAAATGTCTGTCTATGGGTGGGTGCGTTCGTTCCCCTATATTTTTGGAAACCCTTGCCTGATTTTCATACGATTTGGTGTGTGGAAGTGCTTTATTTGCAGGTAGTTCTTTGTAAGGTCGTTCACCGGAACCAGAAACGGAAATTATACCTGTTTTTTTGGTATAGATTTTTTTCTAAACACTTTATTGAAATTTTGAATACAAAGCGTTGTATATAGTTTATAAGGACGAATCAAATCCGTTTTTGCCAAATTTATCTTCAAAATGAAAGCCGCTACGAATTTTTGAAAATTTTAACTTTGACTTGATTTCTCACTGCAAAACGTCCAATAATGGTGAATTTAAAAGATCAATTAGCTAATTCATTAAAGGTGCAGATTTTAAATGTTTGAGTATATGCTTCTAGTATATCTAACTTACGATCACCAGATATAGAAAACCAAGATCAAGTTATGAAGATTTATTTTTCCTATAGTAACACCAACTGTTTACTTTTATTCTGATGACATGTCAACATGTCGAAATACGTATAAGGTAAAATAAAAAAACCTATTGAAGTTAAAAATTGTTTTATTTGCAGCATTTGTTACATTTATTTGTTGTTTATAATTTTGGCAATTTTTTCTGATTTATTGCCAACATTGGAATTGACGCGTATTTCATTTTATCTGATGAAGTAGTTGGATAAATTTTCGGAATAGCTAATTTAGCCTACTACTTCATCAGATAAAATGAAATACGCGTCAATTCCATATCTAGGCAATTAATCAGAAAAAATTGCCAAAATTATAAACAAAATAAATAAATGTAAAATAACTTTTAAAACAACAAAAAACATTTTAAACACTTTGTTTAATGCTAAAGAAAAAAACAGACAATTTACTAAAGTCAGGCATATACAAATTAAATTGCTCACACTGTAATTCGGTTTATATAGGTCAAACAATTAGAAATTTTGATATTAGGTACAAGGAACACGTACGTTGTTACAAGTTACACTTATTAGAACACAATAATTCAATGACATCTAATAACACTATAAAATGTTTACACTTTTGTGATGACAAACGTAAGTTGGATACACTAGAAGCATTTGAAATTCACAAAGATTTAAAATCTGTGCTTTTAATAACTGAACTGTTTTGGAATGAGAAATCAAGTCATCTGGACGCAGATGTAGAAAACCAAGATCAAGTTATGAAGATTTATTGTTCCTATAGCAACACCAACTGTCTAATTTTAATCTTGCCTTTGATAATGACGTGTAAACACCTTAAAATACGTATAAGGCTAAAATACAAAACATGTTAAGGCTGTTCAAAGTTAAGTGTGCACCAATGCCAAGTTTGTTTTCATTAGAGCTACAAATTTAGTTAAATTATGAAAGAAGTGGAACTTTATGCTGCTTAAGAAGCCGCATGCAAAAAAACAATTGAACGTCGCCTATTTGAGTTATTTTATTAAATATTCTGGAATATTATGAAAGAAATTAAATTCTGAGTATAAAAGTCCAATGTAACCAATGTAAGGGAATAATAAAATGTTATTTCTGATTTATTTATGTCGTTTACCAACAAATTGAGCTTCTGTTAAACATTATGCATACGCAAGTTTTAGGGCCTTAGGAGACCGATAAATCTGACGCTGCAGTGGTGTCTGTATGCAGTTTACAGTCTAGGCGTCTTAACCGAAAGAGAATGTGATTGGTCCGCCAAAAAAGAACGGGAGGGGGGTACCCTACTTTATTATACCGGGTGGGACAATAGTGCGTGAGAGTTCGATAGCTCGTACACCGTAACAGATAAAAAAATCTTTCTAATGCAGATGTAAACTGTCGGTAAATGCGCATACATAGAAATTATTTTCAAATATACAGGGTGTTACAAAAAAGTGTGGCATGCTTAAGGCAATTTTTTTAAATGGAATGCCCTGAATATTTTTGCATATTTAACACTTCGCTAGGGATGTTTATTCATATCTAAAATATTAGCGCCATTTAATGTCCGGTTTAGAAGTAACAATATTTTTTCAAAAAAATTGATTTTTACATTACTCCACTTAACAATTCACCACTTCCGCGGCCGCGGACCTTATTGTAGGAGGTTGTAGGGAGCTCTTGTTTAAATATCGTAGAGCCACCATGTACAGGGTGTTCAAAATTAATTTTCAAATTTTGAGAACTTTAAAGTTATTCTTCTCAACTTTTTCAAATGAAACACCCTGTATATTTTTTATACGATGTTATGTAGAATTAAATAGCGAACATTTTTTGAATGTACATCCTTATGGCTATTTGTAACCACTTTTGATTTATTGAGCAAAAAGTACAAAATTCAACAATATTTATAACAAAAATTAAAATTTTTTCAAATAAAACAAAAGAAAAAAATTATATTAAGTGCTCCACATGTTGCCCATTTTGATTGACACACATTTCTATGCGCCTTTGAAATGAGGTTTCTACTTTTCTTAAAATTGCCGGTGTGATACTTCTAAAAGCATGTATTATCCTATCTTTCATATTTTGGATTGTTGTTGGTGTATCTGTATAAACAATTTCTTTCACGTATCCCCCATAAAAAGAAATCCATTTTTGTAAGATCGGTAGATCTAGCAGGATATTTAGTGGGTCCATTCCTTCCAATCCATTGATGTGGGTAGATATTATTTAGGTGGTCTCTTGCTGCATTTAAATAATGTGGTGGAGCACCATCTTGCTGAAGCCACATCCTATTTCTGATCCTTTGAGGAAGATTCACTAATAATTGTGGCAGCTAGTTCTCCAAACAATGAAGATAAATAGCTCCAGTCAATGTACCATCAAAAAAATGTGGCCCTATTACATGTTCTCCAATAATTCCCCCCCCCCCAAACGCGTATGGACCATCAGTGCTGGTTATCAAGTTGCCTGAAAAATTGAGGATTTTCCGTAGCATAATAATGGAAATTGTGCCCGTTAACAAATCCATTTTTATGAAAAGTTGCCTCATTAGTGAACAAAACATTGTTGAAGAAAGTAGCATCTTCTTGCATTTTACCTCTGGCCCAATTATAAAACTGTAAACGCTTTAGAAAATCGTCATCACTTAATTCCTGGTGCATTTGAATGTGATATGCATGTAACTTATTTTTTTTAAGATTCGACCAACAGAACGTCTACTTATTCCTACTAATGAACTCACTTCTCTCTGACTAATATGGGGATCCTCAATCGTTACCAGCAGAACAGACAACTCATTTTCTTCGTTCACAACATTTTTAATTCGTTCACGTTTTTCATATTGTACATTGCCGGTTTCCACAAATCTATCAAGCAGGTTTTGAAAGCTATCAACTTGAGGGAGCCTTCGTTCAGGATACCGTTGGTGGTAAATTCTATTGGCAAGCAAAAATTTCTTTCCCACTCGCCAAAAACAAAAATCATGTCTACAAGTTCTTCTTTATTAAAATTCATTTTGGAAAACTCAAATACTACGAATAAAAATTAATGGTCGATAACTGCGAGAAATGTACGTTTGACGTTTGTGCAAAACAATTGCTAGCGAACAGATGCTTTATTGTTTTGTCGAACACAAACAACCAAAATAATTTACAACCAATAATAATTAATAAATATTGTTGAATTTTGTACTTTTTGCTCAAAAATCAAAAGTGGTTACAAATAGCGATAAAGATGTACATACAAAAAATGTTCGCTATTTAATTCTACATAACATCGTTAAAAAATATACAGGGTGTTCCATTTGAAAAAGTTGATAAGAATAACTTTGAAGTTCTCAAAATTTGAAAATTAATTTTGAACACCCCGGGACCAATTTTGTTTTCGGTGCAGCCTTTTTTACCACATTTTTTTTCTTTTTGTACTCTTTATTTAGCTTTAATTTTTTTACGACAGGAAATTTTTTAAAATTCTCTTCCGGCTCAGACTTATAAGGAGATGATGTTATTACAGCAGCCTTTCCTCTTTTCCTGTTATCGTTGGATGGCCTCCTGGATGCCTTAGGGATTGGAAAAAACCTCTTTTGGAGACACTGAGAACTTACAGATTGATTTTGGGGACGTTGCTCGTGAACTGTCACATTTAGTGGTGGCTTGAGATGGAAAGGCTAAAACTGAAAAGCTACAACTTGGTTGCGGAGAAGTAGCATGTGGGGTTGATGGAGTAATATATTTTTTGGTAGTCTGATTTGGAGTGTGGGAGTTTAAAGAGCTACAGCTTGGTTGGGGAGAATTGTCACGTGGAGCTAATGGGGCTATTAATTTTGTAGCGGTCTGCTTTGTAGATGAAGTAGAATTTTTATCAAGTTCGTCGCCTGAATCCTTGTCCAAATTGGTTGTTATAGATTCATTTTCTTGTCTATTTAGTTCTCGCTCATACAGATTTCTGCGGTAACCAAGGTTCCTCTTTCGGCGGAAACAAGAGCTCCAATTTGTCTTTTTCTTCTCATAGAAATAACTTTAGACTGCTTATTGGGGACAGTTGTAATCCCCGTTTCATCAACATTCCATATGCGCTCAGGGAAAAACTTGTATTGGTCACAAACTTCTGTTAACATAGTAAAAAACTTTCCCACTGCTGCTCGATTAAACCCTATAGCTCGTCCAATTGAAGTAGCTTCCGGAGTCCTCAATCAAAGATTTGGATGCCGTGACAAAAACGAATAAAGCCAAGATTTACCAGCCATTTTCTTTTCATTGTTAAAATTGTGGTTGATGTTATTCCGTACGGCTAGTTCGTAAGCACGAACTCGTAGTTCAGATAAAGTAAATCCGAATAATCTGCTTTCCATTTGTAAGATATGCGAAACTAGTTCATCCTCTTGGGCAGCGCTAAACACAGGCTTGTACCGACCCAGACCTAAATAGAAATAGTAAGATTAGTTACCATATTGTTAATTAAAAAAAAAAAAAATTGAATTAAGTTAAAGGTAAGCCGTACCTTTCTTACTAGCTTAGCTACCACTTCTAGCTTTTTTCACACGATCTTCTAAAGTTGATTGAGGAACTTCAAAACTTTGAGCGGCTTTTTTATATCCCATCCTATGTTCTAGCACTTCAATTATTGCATTTTGCATGCTTTCTTGATCCCAAGACTGACGAGTAGTTTTTCTTTTATAATCCGACATGTTGTAGTTAACTAAAAGCAAAAAAACCAAAAGGTCTAATAAAATCGGGTACCCGGTTTTGTAGTCACCTGGACTACCCGGTTTTGTAGGACTCGTAAACGAGACATTAAATATTATGTCAAATTTTTAGGTTATGAGATAACATTCAAAATTGTTGACCAAATTAAAGCTAATATATTAGGTTATATGTAATAAATTTCAAAATTGCCATTAATTAGTCAGTAGATGAAAAAAAAGACTGTAAACTTACCCTAAATGTCGAGTTTGGTGCACCAAAAAACACTCAAGGTCTTACTGCTCCTGCACATGTTACTTAAATGATGTAGAAACGAATACACGGAACTGTTGGCTGTTTAAGGACACTAATTTTAGTATTGTCGGATAGATGGCAGCAGTCACTTAGGAGAATTAGGCGGTACCCGGTTTTATCAACCTACCCGGTTTTGTCCAACTCTCCCCTACACGGTGACTCTACGATATTTAAACAAGAGCATCCTACAACCTCCTACAATAAGGCCCTTACTTAATTTCGTCTTCAAAGCCGCGGCCACGGAAGTGGTGAATTGTTAAGTGGAGTAATGTAAATAATTTCTTTTGAAAAAAATATTATTACAGGGTTCCCACTAACTATCAAGAATTAGAATCCATGACTTTTCCAGGATATCCATGACCAAAAATCATACTTACCCATGACTTTCGACAAAAAAAAAATCAATAAAATTAGAGACGCAAAAATAATCACGTTTATGCATTTTTTATCAATTCACAAGACAGTATGTGGCGGTCTCACTTGCACCTAATCATAAGCCATATTACGAATTGGAATTTAACATGGATAAGAAAAGTACCTCAATGATATTTTAAAAACTTGTAGCAGCAATTGTTTTATAAGCGGCAGTTTTAAAAATTCAATCGGAAATTTTTTAATTTTTTTCAATTATGTTAACACTACTGCAGGAAAATCAGGTTTTTTTACTGTAAATCAAGAGAAAAATCAAGACTTTTGCCAAATTTTGCATGAAATCCATGACTTCCAGGTTAAAATTTTAATTCCCTGACTTTTCCATGACTTCCAGGTTATCCAGGGTCAGTGGGAACCCTGTATTACTTCTAAACCGGACATTAGAAGGAGCTAATATTTTAGATATAAATAAACATCCCAAGAGGAGTGTCAAATATGCAAAAATATTCAGGGCATTTCATTAAAAAAAATTACTTTAAGCGTTCCACACTTTTTTGTAACACCCTGTACATTTGAAAATAATTTCTATGTATGCGCATTTACCCACAGTACATCTGCATTAGAAAGATTTTTTTATCTGTTACGGTGTACGAGCTATCGAACTCCCACGCACTATTGCCCCACCCGGTATGTACTAAAAAAAGCAGGTTCGATTCGTATTCTACGGATGTCGAATAGCCAACCTGCGCAAATGCTACTTCTCTACCACCCCCAATGATTTTTCGTTATTTCAAAAATTTACGAATTTCGGCTTTTATTATTGGTATGTTAATGATGACAATCGAGAAAACCATTCTATTGAGAAAACACTCCTGGGAGTTTTCCTTCTGGTACACTTTATTGGAGAAATTTGGTCACAAAACGACTGCCCCAAAGGTGTATAAAAAATGGAAAATCGATTTTGAGATTTCGAGGAATTCGTTGCAACTTCAAAACACCAAATATCATAAACCAGGCAACTAATTCAAAAAATTGCGAGTGGGGGTACGGTGCTCCACTTCAATATAGACGCATTCAAAAAACAACGTTAGGTTCGTATACTACGCATTTCGATAAGCCTATCTGCGCAAGCGCGATTCCTACACCCCCCTCTAAAATGTTTACTTTTTAAAAATTCCTCTTCAAAATCGGTATGAACATGTTTAATGGCAATAGAAAGAACTTTTCATTGACACATCTCTGAAAGGTTTCCCGAACAGTTTAATTAGAAAATCGCTAAAAAAACAACTTCCGCCAAATTATGAAATCGATTTTGAGATTTCAACAGATAAATATTGTTTGCAATTAGGAAATACTAAATCATAAAACCAGAGAGCTGCTTCAAAAAATAAACCAAGTTTAAAAATCGATTTCGAGATTTGAACAGGAAAATATTGTTTGCTATTAAAAAAATACTTAAAAACAATAGTCTTCAAAACAAAAAACAAAAACTTCAAAAAATTTCCAAAATCTTCTAAAAAAAATTTAAATTTTTATCAAATTACAGAACTTTCAAAATATTTCCAAAATTCTCAAAAAAATTTTTTTTAGTTCACAATTTCAAAAATGTCAAAATATGAAAAATTTTAAAAATTTCGAATAATTAAAAAAACAATTCTAAAATATTCCACGTTTTCAGCATTTAAAAAAATTACAATAATTGCAAATATTTCGTGAAATTTTTGGATTTTTTTAAGCACCTGGTGTCTGTGAGGAAAGTCTCGTGCTGGTTGCCCAACAGCTTTTTTGTTATTTACTATAGGTTACTATTGTATTAAAAGAGGATAGGTCGAGCATCACACAGATCTACGCACCTGCAGGTACGTGAATTTGAACGAAAACAAGTGAACATGTAAATCATCAATAACACTATATTCCTACAAAATTGGAATCAAATATCTAATTTTATGATGGAGATATTAATTAAAACGTGACTTTACTCTTATAATGACCTAAGGAATCAATCATGTCTTGAAGTATTGTCTGTAGAATTTTGAACCCTGTATATTTCATACGTGAAATTCCAGATTTTTCAAGGGCTGCTCGCGTGGTAACGCAGACATTGGCATAATAATGTCAACTAATATTTTTTAAATCCACCGTTGGTTATTATATTACTTAGTAGGCAAAATTCATGTTAGGGTGTTGAAACTATAGGAAAAACGTTAGTTATCAAAAACAATTATGAAATTGCGATTCTTTTGATGTATCACTCGTGATAATTCATACGAAAATTTAAACGTAAATAGATTTTATAAAAATTTGCCGTGTTAAGATGAACCTCATGATTAAGTTATACGTATTATTGGAAATTAGACAGTATTTTGTAGTTGAGCAACACTGGCATAGTTACTTAGCATTTATCAGGCAGATAACAAAACGCGTACTGCAAAAAGGTCGCAAAGATTGAAGATTGCTGCGGGACAAACGCTATAGAAAGCCGCGAAACTTAACAAAATTATGAATCAACGTTTACAAGAAATATACCAAATCTGTAAAGTGTAAACAAGCTTCAAATTGAAAATGTCCTCTCCTGTAACCAAATACCTATTTGGTGTTGAGACGGCACTTAATAGGGATGCAGCGAGCAGTATTTTTTAAAAATGACAGATAGCGGATATTCGGTATCCGGTTGCTCAGCTGGATACCGGATTATCTGGCATAGTTTTTACTTTCGAAGGAGTTAAGCTTAAATGCAGTAAAATTTAGGTTTTAATCACAGAGCATAATATACAGGGTGTCCACGATAAGGAGTGCATGCATGGGGATCTCGTAAACGGTAAGAGATAGAGATTCGGTTAAATGAGAAGTGTTTAGCATCTTAAGTACTACTAAGAATGTTTGCTTAATTTTCAGTACAGACTGAAAAAACTAAAATTTTCAGTTTTCGTTTTTTCTGTATAATTTGATTATTACCAAAGATAGCGCAAAGAGGTTTGGACATTATTAAAACACTTTTTTACACAGATTTCGAATCTTAAATTAAAATTTTTATAGGTCGTTCAATTTTCAAGATATTGACATTAACTTCGCTTTTTTCAATATGGGTCAAAGGCGGGGGTCATGTCATTATTGGATTTTCCTCTTTTCTCTGATACATGGCTTAATGGGTTTACTTTCACAAATAACAAATTTATAAGCAAGAAGCCTTTTTCTATAGTAGGCTGTGAAAAACTGTGTTCTTGAGTAGGCTGCCCATTAAATAAAACAAGAAAACAAAAAGCAAACGGCTGCATTTGTTTCCATTGAGGTTTAATCTTTCCAAATAATAAAGTTATAAGCGAGAAATTGTTTGCTTATAGTAGGCTGTGAAAAACAAAAAAAAAACAACACCTGAATGTTTCAAGGAATAAAACTATTGAAAATGTACGATTGTATGATAATCAGCGATGAGTACTATTCAATTTGTTTTGGCAATATCTGCATCTTTACACAAGTTTATTGTCATTCTAAATTTATCTTCCTTTTCGTGTTTTATTACTTAGCAGAAGTATTTAAAAGTTAAACGTTTTTTGATTGTTATACGAACATACATTTTTAATAGTAAAATTACTCGGCACTTCGAGGGTCAATTAATTAAACCATATTTCCTTATAACTATCCTAAAATAACAGACAATTTTCCGGAAAGTAGTTGCTCATCATGGAATGCTGAAAATTTGCAACTTTCATACTGGCAAACATCTACTTAAATTATTGGTAATTGAAAAAAGACTAAAGTCTGATCGTCGTATTGGTTGAATACACGCTCGAGGTGTGCTAAACCCCGCACGATCATTTAATTTGTCTCATAATGTAAAATCTACTATTCTCATAAAAACATTTCTAACTATAGATGCGAAATTCTCGGTAATGTTATTTTTACATCAAAGTGTTCTATAGTATTCACACTATTTTAATATTTTACAGTACGTATAGCTTGACTACTACGTATACGTAGCTAAGCTGCCGGTAGAGTGTTACGAGTGATCACATTACATTACATTACAAGCGTAAAATGTTAATAAAAAACAGTTTTGAAACTAGAATAAGTAACAATTTCGAAGATACATGAAAGGCTAGGCGAAATGTTACGCTTATTATTTTTTTCTTTAATTAATTCTTTCAATATGGAAACAAAATGCCTTTTGCTATTGTTTTTTGTTACTGAACTTATTGTTTAACTATTTCACGTCAGGTAATTTTTTGCTTCGTATTAAAATCAGGTTTGGATAGAGAAAATTATGCAAAAAGGAACCGCCCACCGAGTACGAGCCACATCTTTTTATTAAAATCGGGTTTGGAAATAGAGAAAATATATGCATAAAGGAACCGTCTACCGGTACGAGCCACATCTTCGCCCATCACCACAACCCAACAGCCACCATTGTTAATATCAGCACTACTCGCACAAAAGTAAAAAGATTAGTAAATTAGCTTAAAAATGTTATATTGTAAATATATAACTACAGCAATTCCTTTTGCTTATCACACGTGACATTATCATTTACTAGTGTTACCCCAGCGCACAATGCACTGACAGACTGAGCGTTGACAGAACCGGCTGAATGCTAAGTCACGTGATGCATTAGTTCCTTAAGGGAGACGCGACGTTGGTGTAGATGTCGCCTCAAGTAAAGCGCGTTTAGCAGACTTTCATATATATTATAAATTAAAATAATTATTATTGAAAAATCGACGTAGAATAAAAATATAAAAATGTTTCATGTTCCATCTGAGGATAGAGACCTTTCATTGAAAAAAAAATGGTCCAAATTGGTGAAGCTGTAGCCGCTGGAGGAACCGGAGAAAAAAAACCTTTGAGCTTTTATATATGTATGGATCTTAGAAACATATGTTACTTAATAGTCAACTTGATTAATTTCATATTACAACTTCAAGCGTAACTTTCTAAAAAACATATTTTACAGACTTTATTGTTCTGTAGCTTGTTACATCTTTATGAGTGGAATATTTTCAAATGTCGTGTACCGATACATTTGTACAAATCGTGTAAAAGTGTAACTGCCTATTTAAAACAGTGTTTTCATTCTAAAAACAACTTGGTTATCTTAGCATTAGCAAAGGCAAAACTTCTGACAAACTTTACGAATATTTCTTACAATATAGTAAGTTACTGCTAAATTTCTATTTATCTTGCATCCTTGACCTATTCTAACACCAAACCTTTATTATCGGAAGACTGGTTCCCAGTTCAAGGGAACTTATTTATAAAACAATTCACAAGTTATCCAGATTACTGATAAGCAACGGTTACAACCAAAACAGCGTGTTTTCATTTAGCTATCTACACCAAAGTGGCTAAACGTTTTGTGTCTTGTTTGATCTGTTAATTTTGGCAGCACATACAAATTAACATTGGTCTTTTGGAAAGGCAACAACTATACAATAATTTATTTTCATATTCAATTGTTTTCAGTAAACCATGTAGCAATGATTTCTTTATGTTTGATAGAAGGTCTCTAGTATAATTAAAGTTCCACATCTTCATTTAATTTCTAATGAAATACAATGAAAAGTTACCAAAAAATGTACATTTTGTAGTATTATAAAAAAAGTTTTTAAATATTTCTTCAAAAAATTAAATACCTCAGGGCATCCGAACATGTCTTAAATACGTGTTAAGGAAATATGGTAGCATAAAACTGAATATTGTTCAAAATGATTGTATAATTGCCAGGAGCAGCATTTTTCTGCGAGACTCCGTCACCTTAACATAGTATAATCAAAGAATGGTGCAATTTTGATAGAACTTGAAACATATCAACGGGAAAATAAGCTTTAAAAAACCGAAAGAGGAAGTTAACGTATGCTTTTTTTTTAAAGGCCAAATGTAAATTTGAAAGCAGAATTTGATAGGGCGTTGACGGAAACTAAAATCATTATTATGTATTTCTGAACCTAGACTGAAAATTTAAAAATCAAAGGTTATTTACAACAAACGAAAGACGATAAAAATTCGTGTGTAAGCTAAATTAAAAATAATATTCTAAAATTAATTTCAATGTACAGTAACATTTAATCACCCCCCCTCACATAGCCTCTGGTGTATTGTTATCCCAAGATATGTTTCCCCAAGAACACAAAAAAAACTATTTTATTTCTTGCAACCCTGAGATAGAATCTAAAGCAGCCGAGCGTGTGGGGGGTATTCTGATCTCATGTAATAAACCGTTGAGGCTAGATCATTAAGATATAGAAAATATAATTATAAAATGTGCAAATATTTTTAAGTATGCGAAAATGCAGGCGAAGTGCTTCTCACTTTTACTCTTAAAATATTGTTTCCTGTTTTCTAGATGTATTTTCGTTATACCTACGAATTCTAAGTTTTATTAACATCAACCTAGTGGTTTCTGAGAAAGTATAGGAAAGTACATATTTCCTGTTTTAGACGATGTCCGAAAAGTCTAAAAATACTGAAGACGAACCCTTTAAATCTCAAGTATGCCACTGCCTTATTAGATAGACACTTAAATTCACAAAATCGGCAGAAAAAGAACCAAGAAGCCATTCCGACGTTATAATAAAATTAATAACTCACATAAAAAGTTCACAATATTCCACTATACAATTTAATGAAGGCCGACACCTAAGCGACTAATCGGCCAAATTGAATCGTCCTTGCCAATAACAATGAAGTCGAGTTGTCATTGCGTTTTGCAGTTCAATCTGTCATTACAACCTACCCCAAAATTATGACTAACCAACTCATTACCAAGCTACTGGATTTTTTCCTTAATCAAGCTGAAATTAGCTAATTTCCTTGTCTGATAACAATTAGGATGAGGTCAGATTCTAACGAATACCGGTATGTGTAACGAATTTAGAAGCAAATTAAGCATGGTGGTATCAACATGTGAGTGGGTATTTACGTTATAGTGGGCACGATTTTCAGAATTACCTTATCAATGAGCTACGTGCAAGTAATACGTAACTAGGTACGTGCGGTGGCGTACAGTCAGACAATTTTACAGATTAAACACGGAAGAAAACAGAAACTTTAAAATAATTTTTCTCATTTCCCATAAAAGAAAATATCAGACTGTTTCTAGAACTGACAACTAAAACTATGAAAATATGAGCTTGAGGAAAAACTAGACGAATTTTGGAAATATTTTTAGTTTTCTAGCAACTTCTCGAATTAAGATGAAAATCTCGGGTTTTTGTTAAAGCACCCTCTGTATGCATCCAGTGCAATAGCTTCTGCAGTTTTATAAATAATTATGTCAAAATCAGTGGCGCAGGTTGGACGGAAGGAGACTAATCGTGCTTCAAAATACCGAAAAAGGCTTTCCCAGCTAGCTAAACATATACAAAAATGTCCCTAGTCGTAATCTCCGCCACTGGACACACTATACTGAACTTAACTAGCCTACTAATAAAATATTGATGAAGATAGCAGATGTTCGCTGTTCAAAATGACTTCATTCATAATTAACGTACGTACAAAACGATTTTACAACCTGAGAAGTTTTTTGCATTATAAGGTTAAAAATATTTAAAGTTAAGAATAAATTACCAAAATGGACTGGTAGCGGACGGCTGTATAAGGAGTCTTCTAGGGGGGCTCGGTGCCCCTGACATTTTAAACAAAGACATCTTATCTTTACACTGACACAAAACTTCAAATTAAAAAACAAAAAACGCACAATGAGCGTCTATTAACAAAAGAAAAATCAACGCACTACATCTCTTCCACACAATTTAACCACTTCAGTAATAATACTGGCGTTAGAGCGGAACACATTTTTGACTTTAAATTCAAAAATAAACGCCCGTCCTTATCACTAAACAGTCATAAACGCACACAATAACAACAATAAGCGATAGTGTTATTAGAATTCCAACTTTCTTCGATATTTATCAAAAATTAAACAAAACATGAAGTAATATTAATTATGGTTTTACCCAGAAATAATTTGTAATTCACTAAAATTTAAAAAAAAACTTCTGGCACGAGAGATCCTCCTTATCGCTTGCGCATTCTGACGTTCATACCGAAATACGAAATGAGACGAGATAAACTGATGAGGCGCAGCTCTTGGCACTTGCGCTGGACCGATCCCCAGTTTTAAACACAGATAAACGTCTACTTTCTGTCTCTGTCCCACGCATACCGAAGACAATGCACACACAAAGACGAAAATTAAATGTTGTACTTCAAAAAATGTTATCCCACCTATCGATTTTCATCAGACGCACGTGGATAGGGTTTTACCTACTACTTGCAACCATTTTCAAAACAACTTAACATTTACCAATAAACAACAAAAAATTTGTTATTAAAATACGCAGTATAAGCTTGTTTAGTCAAAGTTTGTCCGAGTGGTTGTTTGAGTAACTCGCCCATCTGGGGCATAGGCGCCGACTGAGGGGGTGGTCGGGTGCTAGGCACCCCTGGGGAAAACGGCGATTAAGTTATGCTTAAATTTTTTGCAATATATAGAATTATTCTGCATCTCTCTAAATGTTTTTGTAAGATTGAAAAGTCTACTTGGAATTATTTGGTACATAACTTGAATAGGCATGGAGAATTTTTTGGAGCTTGTTGAATATTCGGCATTTTGTGCACTAACTGCAAACAATACTAAATTGTATGTAATCGGCACTTGGCCGACTAATTAGCTGGATTTGGTACTTAGCCGAATAGTTAACCTAATAATTGGTATTTGGCCGAACAATTATCCTAATATTCGGTACTTGGCCAAATATTGGGCCGCATATTTGGCCGAATGTTCGCTGAATAGTTGTTGGTCGTTATCAGGTGAGAGACTGACCGAATATTCAGTATTCGACCAGTGACAAAAATTTCTATTCGGCAAATCCCTAATAATTGATAACAATTTCAATAAGAATGAAGTGGCGTATATTTTTATTTAATATTTGGTATTCGGCCTGTCACCAACATCACAAATCGGTAAATCTCTACTTAATTAATAAGTACTAGCTTTACTTTGTTGAAGTTCATATTAATGATTAATGTATTGCATTTTATATGTCTTATGGAAATTATAGAAGATCATACATTTGAATCAAACCAGTCTGAGAAAATTATGTTTAGGTTTCGTTATATTGGTAACATTTTAGCATGTTTCGATGAATTTTATATTTTTATTAACAACTTGCATCGAACCGCATTTACACTTAGGGGTAAACCGCGCTTTAAGATTTTGTACATCTACTTTCATTAATACAGATACTTTCACATACTTCCACCCTACTTCCACTTCCACTTACTTCCACGTACTTCCACTTACTTCCACGTACTTTCACTTACTTCCACGTACTTACACTACTACTTATTTCTATTTATTTCCACATACTTCACTTTTCCTTCCACATACTTTCGTTTACTTCCACGTACTTTCACCGTACTTCTACTACCTTATACACCTACTTCCACTCGTGGTTTACTACTCGATTTACACTAGAAACTGAACAAAATAAATCCATTAACTTTTTAGTTTTAAACATAAAAATGAATTTAAAAAAATAAACTTGGAAATACTGTTTTTAGAAAACCTACACAAACAGACATTACAACTACACGATTCTTCTCATCATAAAACAGCATACCAGCATACAGATCCACGATACATAGCACTTTAACAGTTCCGTTAGATAAAATGTAAAATTAATTATAATACAGAAACTTCGATTATTAAACAAATTACATACACTAATGGTTATAATACTCAACTTACTGATATATTAAAGAGAAATATTATAAATTAGCTATTCAGAAATTGTATCTAACTACTTCATCAGATACAATTAAATACGCTTGGATTCCATATTTTGGCAATAAATCGAAAAAAATTGGCAAAATTATAAACAAAACAAATAACTGTAAAGTATTTTTTAAAACATCTAAGAAATATTTTAAACACTTTAATGGTAAATAAAAACTAGACAATTTACTAAAATCAGGCAGTTACAAATTAAATTGCTCCCACTGTAATTCGGTTAATATAGGACAAACAATTAGAAATTTTGATATTACGTACAAAGATCACACGTACGTTGTTAAAAAGCACAAACACCCACATACATCCAATTACGCAAAAAACTTATTAGAACAGTTATTCAATGACATCTAATAACGCTACACAGGAAACATAGAGCTGCAGATCAATGAAGCAAAAACAGAATGTAAGCCGCGAAGGTCAACGTCTCAGAATACGTCAAAATCTCACGATTGATACAACATAAAAACAGTCCAAGAATTTATTTATCTAGGTACACTGGTGAACAAATCAGGAGTATGGCCCTTAACCAAAGCAGAGGAAGACCTAATCAGCTTCTTCGAACGAAAAATTCTACGGAAGATCTACGGACCAGTATATGAAAACAATAATAAAGAATAAGATATAACTACGAACTAACTATACCAGATATATGAATATCCAGATATAAGTAAAACGGTGAAGCTTAGGATTCCATGGCTCGGTCACGTAATGAGAAGAGAAGAAAGATGACGTAGTCGAGAATCCCCCTAAAAACCCAGAAGGAACAAGACCCATTAGCCGCCCACGTACTCGACTTCTAGACGCAATTGAAAAGGACCTGAAAATCGCAGGGATTCGCAATTGGAATCATAGAGCGCAGGATAGAACAGAATAGAGGCGAACTTCGGACTTGGTCAAGGGTTGTAAAAAGCTGTATCACCATATGATGATGATGAATAACGCTATTCAAATTTTGTGATGATAAACGTAAATTAGATATGTTGGAAGCATTTGAAATTCACAAACATTAAAAATCTGTACTTTTAATGAATAAGATAATTGAAGGCTTAAATTCACCATTATTGGACTTTTAGAATAGGGAATCAAGTCATCTACATAGATAACCCGGAGCAGGTGACGAAGTTCTATAGCTCTAATAGAAACACCAACTGTTTGATTTTAATCTTGCCTCTGATAATGACATGCAAATATGACGTAATACGTATAAGGCTAAAATAAAACATGGGCAAAACAGGTTGCTGGTACTTTCCCATACTTTCTACGTTTTAAATATTCTCTCGTTAATAAGCGTCTGAATAACATTGTTTTAACAAAAATTAGTAGGGCTGCAGCAGGAATTTGAACTTGATAGCCTGTGCAATTGGTTTCTGTACCGTAATAACTGTGCGCATAGTAGCAGCGAAAGCAGCACGAAAGCAAGGTAAGCGCCGCGTCCTACGGCTAATTACATATTCCGCTTCAGATTTCAGATCAAAAACTGCTATAATAGCTGTATTTGAAGAGTTATCAGCAACTCCTACACCTTTATCTTCTTTAGTTCATTCTTCAACGTTAGTTACTGCTGGGGTTTAAAAAATATGCAAAGAATGGAAAATACTTTATTAGAGCTAATTGATAAGCGTAGTTAAAACAACGTAACTTCCGCAATAAGCGTTGTTGATATTAAAAACAATCATGTTACCTTTTCTTAAATTTTCAAATAGTGTAAAGTTCTGGTTAATTCCACTAAACTAGTTCAAACAGGCTATTGAGCTGTTTAAAGTTTATAACGATTAGCGTTTGCGTTTTTGAATAAATAATTAATCAATTTCAATTTTTTCAAAAATTCCTAGAGGGCGTCAGAGTGTAATTTTGGAGATTAGTAAAAAACAAATTTGTAGTTCTATCGGTTCAGAAAATTTAAAAAAAATAGCGTGGCGGTTTTTGAGGAACAATTTTTTGAAAATGTCCAAAATTTTGAGCAGCTACAATTGATTGGTTATTTTGTTTTTGCGTAATCGAGCATTAAAGAAAATTTTCGTAGCGGCCTTCATTTCGAAGGTACAGCCAGCATTTGAAAAAAAAACTAACGGGTGTCCAGAAAATCTTTCAGTCAGGGCGGCTATGAATTGTATAACGCATGTCTTTTATTCAGTCATATCTAAGTAATTTATTTGACATAAGTCAAAGTCAATTTAAATTAAAAGGTATTTATTTTGAATTATTTACTTTCTGCATATTTCTTGTTAGGACAAATCCTGCGTCATCTGCCAGGAAAACATTAGTACTGCTCACTACCATCTACAACAGCATGTTACGGCTTTGTTACTTCCCTCTTCAATGGAAATATGCTGTAATCATAATGATAGCCAAGCCTGGCAAACCACCAACAGAACCAGTCATACCGACCAATAAGTCTTCTTCCTCTCATGTCAAAGATATTCGAAAAACTGCTCCTAAAAAGAATAGAAGAGACTGTCGACCTACACCAAATCATACCAGCACATCAATTTGGTTTTCGAAAGCGACACTCGGCAGTACATACAACAAACCCACAGGATTGTTACAAAAATCATGGAGTCACTGGAAACCAAGTCATTCTGCACCGCAGTGTTTCTGGATATCAAGCAAGCAATTGATAGAGTATGGCATTTAGGTTTACTATACAAAATCAAGTCAGTCTTCCCAAGCCAAATTTACCTCTTACTGAAATCTTACCTGTGTGACAGAAACTTCCAAGTCAGAATAAACAATTCATTCTCGAATTACCAGCACATCTCTGCAGGAGTACCGCAAGGAAGCGTTCTGGGTCCCCTACTGTATATAGTGTCAACCTCAGATGCTCCAACCACAGCCAACACGGAGGTTGCTACCTTTGCTGACGATACAGCAGTACTATCTATCAGCAATGTGCCTTTAGAAAATCTTCAGAATCACCTCGACCTCCTCCAGAATTGGTACAACAAGTGGAGAATCTCTGCAAATAACGACAAATCCACCCAAGTCACCTTTACCAACAAGCGAAGTGTATGTCCTCAAGTTACAATAAACAACTCAGTTATACCAGTAAAGTCAGAAGTCAAATATTTAGGGATGCACCTCGACCAGAGACTCACCTGGACAACTCGCATAAAAACAAAAAGAAAACACCTTGACCTCAAAGTTAAAGAAATGAGCTGGCTAATTGGAAGGCAATCGCAGCTATCCCTAGAAAATAAAGTTCTCCTGTATAAAGCCATTTTGAAGCCAATTTGGACCTTCGGCATCCAACTATGGGGCTGCACAAAACCGTCAAACACTAAAATTCTGCCGCGCTTCCAGTCGAAGACGCTTCGCATATTGGCAAACGCTCCTTGGTACGTCAATAATCAGACCCTCCATGAAGACTTGGGCATTCCATATGTATCCAGCAAAATCCGAAGATTAGCAACTGTACACCCCTACATTCTTGTGGGACACGATAACGATCTTGTGAATCAGCTAGCCCAAGAACCAGTCGCACCAAGAAGACTAAATCGCCAGTGGCCACATGATCTCATACCCCGACCCAACGAGGTTTAAGCCTTTTATTCGGAAGTAACATCAATGGATGGACCTCCCTCAAGTCACTAACTATGTCACACGATTTGCTTATTACTCATTTATGTTTTATAAGAGTAGATTGTAAATATGCACTCATGTTAAATTTAAAAAAATATTTATTGTTATAAAATGTTTACGAAAGAACAAAAAACCTTTATTGTGAAATCTTATTTTCGCAATGGTCAACAATTAGAAAACGGAAATTGGAATTATTCCATCAATGCGTGTAAACAAGAATTTCGACAAAGATATCCAAAGACATACGTTATACAATCCATAGCCGCCCAGGACTGAAAGACTTTCTGGACACCCGTTATTTGATCTGCTTTAGATGCACTACAACTGTTATCAAGATTTCAAAAAAGTCTATACCAAAAAAACAGGTCTAATTTCAGCTTCCGGTTCCGATTAAAAACCTAGAGAACTACCTGCAACCAAAAAATCGGTCAAGGTGTTCCGGAGATATATAGGAAGGAACACACGCACCCACAGACCGACATTAAAAACCAAAATACTTCACTCATGCTCGAGTATTAACCAACAACACCCAACAAATTAACAACAATACTATTCAACTACAAAATACTGGACTGACAAATCAATCAAATGACAGCCGATTTAAAGCAGATGATGAATAACTAATGGAGCAAATGAGCACAATGTTGAACCTGTTACCCACAATTGTATCTAGAACATACCAGTGGCGGTTTCTCCATTGGGTCAAAAGGTCATTGACCTCCCAATGAAATAAGAAAAAATAAATAATTACCATTTGTTTGAGTACATAACATATTCTACATTCAAATATTTAAAAAATACTTTATAGTTAACTTTCGTATGAGATTTCTATGCGAGAACGTTTATTAAAGAGCTGCCGCAGGATCTGAAAACGTTTGAATGTTTGAGTATTTCGCGCGCATACCGCGTGAATCTATGCGAGGGTCATTTGGCTGTCAGTTCCCAATTCAGCTATACGCCACCGACTTAAAAGGCCTTCAAATGAATAAGAGTGAAATAGAAAGCTCAATGCAGTAAAATTCATATTACACAAGCTAAAAGAGGACAGAAGTATCTGCGTATTAAAGAATTCAGGGTCATGGGCCCACAATTTCCGAGAATTATGCTATCAGCTGTCCGTGATAAGCGCATGCCAATAGCCGCCTAATTTGCGGAATTCGCACGTAAACGACGTAGTGTGAAAACAGTTGTTGGTTGTGTAATCATAATTTAGTGGTGTTGTACAATGTCCGTGCAAAATAATTTTGGATTGTGAATGCCATGTAAGAAAATGCTTTCACTTGTTTCCACTGTCTGCTATTTTGTGATATTGGTTGCAAACATTCAAAAACTAATATTCAAACACATTTTCTATCGGTAAACCACAGGAAAAATTTTGTGCATTTTGACACACTGGCAATGTGGGTATCAATTTACAATAATTTTATTAGAGAGTGCTTATCGAAAGTCTATTAAAGACTATAATGAAAATGTTGGTTAAAATAGATCATTTTGCCAACGTAAAGGATTGGTTTGAAATATAAGGCTACCTTAAACTTGGGTAAGAACATATTTTTTCCAAAAAAATATTGAACCTGCTAGCTACAACGATAGTATTTGAAGACTGGCAAGGTCCGTTTATAATATCAGCAGTCTACTGCCACTAGCGTCTAGGCCCTTGGCCATCAATCGATCCTACCTCATCAAGGTCAGGCTTGGTGTTAGTATGCCGGCAATCAGTGAGTGAATGCAAATTTGTTTGGGAAATAGATTTATCGCGGGAAGCGACTACAACGCAAAGCATGTCCACTGGTGCTCTAGACTAAGCACCAGCAAGGGCAGAGAAATGCTGAAAGCTATAAGCAGCATGGGATTACAATCTTTGTCCACAGGCGAACCTACATATTGGCCTGCGGATCCTAGAAAACAGCCAGACTTGCTTGACCTGTGCATCGTAAAAGAGATAAACATAAACCTCCTAAACGGTAAATCTTGCCTTGACCTCTCGACGGATCACTCACCAGTACTAGTGACACTGAGCACAAATGTAATAATCAAAGAGAAAGCACCAACACTCAAAAACAAACGCACAAACTGGAACATTTTTCAAGATCTAGTTGATAAATCATTACATCCCGCTAAAATCAACAAAGGATTTAGAAGAAGCATACAACACTTTAACTAGGTAGTCCAAGAAGCAGCTCGCCAGGCCACACCGGGACAAGTCCAATACATCAGTTCAGTTAAACTGCCCTATTATAGTCAAACAGAAAATCGCAGAGGAGCGCAGACTACGAAGAATATGGCAGACAACAAGACACCGGAATGATAAAAGAACACTAAATCGCGCAACTACAAAGCTCAAGAATCTTCTTTCCAACATCAAAAACCAGAACGTACAAAACTACTTAAAACATCTGTCACCGCTAGAAACTGACGACTACTCGCTCTGGAGAGCCACAAGATCCTTAAAGCAACCACAACAACACAAAGTACCGCTTAGCATCATCACTAATACCTGGGAAAAAATCAATGGTGAAAAGGCTCTGACCTTTGTCGAACACCTAGTAAAAACGTTTTCAAACCATTTCCGGCGGAAGTAGACAATGGAGAAGAGATTCACAAACTTCTAGAAATGCATTATCAAATGTGTCTGCTAATTAATAAAATTTAAAATCACCAAGTAGAAACCACTAACTATCCTCAAAAACTGAACTCACACAAAGCCCCGGGTCACGATCTGATCACTGGCAAAATTCTCAAAGAATTGCCACAAAAAGGCTACCAATTCATAACTCCTCTATTCAACACAATTCCAAAACTTCGGCACTTCCCCGAACAGTGGAAAAATGCTGTAATAATCCTAATACCAAAGTCAGGTAAATCCAGAGAGCAACAACAACCAACAACAAGAAACCGGCCTTCGCCGATGATACGGCAATCCTCGCATCGCACCCTGATTCAAATCTGGCATCCCACCAACTACAAACTAACCGCGATAAAAGACAGTGCTGGTGTAAAAAGAAGTGCATAAAAATAAACGAAAGCAAATCAGTGAACGTAACATTTGCCTTAAGAAGAGGTACCTGCCCACAGGTGATGTTAAATAACCAACAGATTCCACAAGCTGATAGCGCTAAATACCTCGGAATCCATCTGGACAAAACACTGACCTGAAGGACACACATATGGACAAAGCGAAAACAACTGGGATTGAAGTAACAAAAATGTATTGGCTGATAGGGCGCAAGTCACAATTATCTGTGGAGAGCAAGTTACTCCTTTACAGAACCATGCTTAAACCCATATGGACATATGGAATACAACTATGGGGCACAGCCAATACATTTAATATCGCGATTTTAAGACGATTTCAATCGAAAGTACTCAGAAATACAGTAAACGCACCACGGTACGTCCCAGACGAAGTTATAAGAAGTGATCTTGCTGTTCCTACCGTTAACCAAGAGATACAAAAGTTTAGTGCGCGATACCGAGATCGAATTAGTGGTCACCCAAATACCCTCGTGGAGTTGCTTATACAAAGTGATGAAGAAGAATAACCACGATTAAAAAGATTTAAACCTCTAGATCTAATAAACAGATTCGAGCAACAATGATGTGTTGTGCAAATTATAGGTTAGCTAGTAGGTATATGTTAAACTAGACTTAAGATTAATATAGGCAAGCCATCAGTGGAGGCTCTACCTACATCTATTTCAATTATCACTGTATGTTAAAACAATTACTGAATATCTCTAAGAGACAGATTGTAAGGTTAATCAATTGAAAATGAAACAATATAACTTTAATTATCTTTATTTACAAAATAATACTGATTAATATTGCAAAACTGTCAGCAGCTGACAAGCGCTTGCTTAATTATTTAATTTGACGTTGAAAATTATACACGTTGAATTTTTGACTAGTTTATTTTTTGATTAGCCAAATGTAGAAAATGGAAGCATCTTGTAATATAGCGTTGCATAATCAACCATACTAGTGTTACCCCAGCGCACAATGCACTGACAGACTGAGCGTTGACAGAACCGGCGAAATGCTAAGTCACGTGATGCATTAGTTCCAATAATGAGACGCGGGGTTAATGTAGATGTCGCCTCAAGTGAAGCGCGTCTAGCAGACTTTCATATATATATATATTATAAATTAAAATAATTATTATTAAAAAATCGACGTAGAATAAAAATATAAAAATGTTTCATGTTCCATCTGAGGATAGAGACCGTTCATTGAAAAAAAAATGGTCCAAATTGGTGAAGCTGCAGCCGCTGGAGGAACCGGAGAAAAAAAGCCTTTGAGCTTTTATATGTATGGATGGATTAAAACGATACTTTTTAATATCAACAACGCGTTTAACGGAAGTTGTTTCGATGTTTTAACTAAGCCTATCAAGTAGCACTAATTATTCCTTGTGTTTGAAGCGGGCAGCTTGTACCTGCTATAGATGACTAGATGTAAATTCAAATCACTTATTGGGGCGAGACTATTTAAAACGTAAACAGTATGGGAAAGTACCAGCGACCTGGTTCGCCTATTTTTTAAATAGCCGTTAAAGGTGGTCGTGCCACCATTGTATAAAGTTATTTTTTCACTTTTCTCTGATATAAGGTTCGATGGGTTTATTTCCAAAAATAACGGAGTCATAAGCGAAAAACTGTTTTCTCATAGCAGGCTGTCAGAAACTGTTTTCTTGTAAGAGCAGTGGCGTAACGCAAACCGTAAGCAGACTTTTATAATAGGCACCCACCCCCACCTCCAGTTTTGTTTTAGACAAATTAAAAATAAGACGTTTACCCGTCACATACCAGGACGATTATTAAATAAATTAAATTTTAAACATTATAACAACTACAAAAGCCCAACAGGTATACCTTATTTACGTTGGTGATAATCTTGTGCAGTAAAAACACAATATTGCCTATTTTTATGGCGAATTCATTTAAGATTTCGTCGATGTTTAACCTTTTAGTATTTTCTATGCATATACTTAAAAATTAATTACAATTTTATTATATTTTAAATTTGAAATACACGTTCGTGATTGAAACCGAAACTGAAGTAATTATTTCTAAATTCCATTATCTAATTATTTCGCTGACATTGGGTTTTATGCTTTTATTTAGGCTACAGATTTTCGAGATTACTGACTTTTTATGGTTGTATGTTTTAAAGTATATATTTTTTCATTTTTGGTTCTGACAGCCCGTGATCGCTCCGGGCCCCCCCGCGGTGCAGGGGTGGTTGTTACGCCACTGTGTAAGAAGCTGAAAATTAACAAAAAAACAAAGAACAAAGGGTTGCATTTGTTTCCAGTGCGGATTGATCAGTTTATCTTCCCTAACAATAAAGTTATAAATGAGAAACTGTTTTCTCAGAGTAGGCTGTAAAAGACAAACACCTGAATGTTCCAGGGAATAAAACTATTAATTGAAACAAATGCAGCCTTTTGTTTCTTGTTAGTTTTCAGCCTACTACAAGAAACAGTTTCTCACAGCCTCCTATCAGAAAACAGTTTTTTGCTTAACTCATCTAGACACAGATATAGAAAACCAAGATCAAGTTATGAAGATTTATTGTTCCTATAGCAACACCAACTGTTTACTTTTAATCTTGCCTCTGAAAATGACATGTCAACATGTCGAAACACGTATAATGCTAAAATAAAAACTCTGTTAAAGTTGGGAATTGTTTTAATTACAAAAAATTAAAATGAACTTCAACGAAGTAAAGCTCGAACATAACATACACATAACTTCGTTATTTGTGGAAATAAACCCATCAAACCTTATATCAGAGAAAAAGAGGAAAAAGAACTCTATCCACTGGTGACATGACCACCTTTGACGCATATTTAAAAAAAAAGAAGTTAATGTCAATATAATGAAACCGCTTTGCGCTATCTTTGATAATAATCAAATAATACAAAAAGGGAAAACTAAAAATTTGAGTTTTTTCAGCAGTACTTGAAATGCTGTTTACGAGATCCCCATGCATGGGCCCTTAGCTTGCACACTCTGTATATGCCTCTTTATTTAATAAACTTTATGTTTTAGCTAAATTCTAATGAGTGATAGTAGTATAAAATTCTCGATTTAACTTTTAGGTGCAGAAATATTTAGAGCAATAATTGTCCCCCTCCCCCGCAATTTTTGACTAATGAATATGTTGGTATATGGTGTTTTTTTAACAACAAAGAATCTTTTTCCCAAAAAAAAATCATTTTGTTTTGTCATAAAAATTAGAAATGTCGCTTTCTAAGAGCTGGGATTTTTCGTTTGCTTACAGATGAAAATTTATTCAATAAAAGGTTGATAACTACAAAAAAGGTTGATTCGTACAATAGAAATAGATTTCTGCCATAAAGTTGAAATGTACAAAAAAGAATTATTTCTTATAAAAAAGGCGAATTTGCCAAAAAAATTGATTTCTACAATAATGTTGAAACGCACAAAAAAGAGTAATGAAAAAATTAATTAAAAAAAAAGATTTCTGTAATAAGGTAGAAATGTAAAAAAAACGAATTATTTCTTACAAAAAAGGAAATTTCCTAACCTTAATTTGTACGAATAATTTTTTTTATAAAAAATCCTTTTTTGTACAAAATAAAATTTTTGTTCTTGACCACAACCTGGCCTATGCCGTCTAAACCAGCGATTTAATTTTAAAAAAAAAACCTTATTTTCGCATTATTTTCTGTAAAAATATAACTCTTTCAAGCCTAAATTTGCATGAATAATTTTTTTTCGTAGCAAAATTCCTTTTAATTTTTTGCACGTTTCACCGATATTGTAGTAATCTATATTTTGTTTGTATAAATCAATTTTTTGTGCGGTTTAACTTAATTATAGAGATCAATTTTTTTGTACAAATCAACCATTTGTTGTACAAAAGCATATGTTTATTGTATGAAAGTCCGTTAACTACAATGAGACATGTATGCTCTCGCTACGATAGCAGAAGAAAAAAAATTTAAAAACAATCATAGGATTTTAAAAAACTATAAACTAAAAAGGAAATTTGCAAGTCAAACATTTCGCGGGAGATTATTATTAGAAAATTAACCCCCCCGAAATAATGTTGCACTTAAAAACTATATAGTGAATCTTGTTTTACTATCACTTATGAGAAATATTTTATCGTCTTCCGGATCAGTTTAATAAATAAAGGAACATGAACTTACGAATTTTAAAATTTCATAGAAGGCATTACAGAGAAGTTAGCACACTGGAACAACCAAATGGTTTCTAGGTTTAATTAAAAAAATATCCCATAGCTAGTTTTTGAGCATCATTTATTTACTATTTGCAAATTTCTAAAAATGGGAAAATATTTTTCACTTCAAAATTTTCATATTTTCGAAAATTCTCGTATACAGGTTGTATCAAATTGCGTGTTAACTATTCGCAATAAATTTATATATAGTCCTTGTTATTGGGATCTCGCTTATTGAAAAGAGATACGACGACGGTTAAATTAGAGAAAAGTTGTGAAGTTTTATGCCCACTAATAACCTAAAAACAACATGGTCCTATCTTGCTTAGTTTCGGAAAAAACTGAAGTTTTGGGTATTTTATTTTCGGCTATAACTGATTTGTCATTTATACTACATATTTCTAGTTAACGCATTATTAAGACACTTTTTTTATGCTGAATCAAAATTTTTTATTAGTTTTCGTAGGGATGCAGCGAGACATAGACAGGAGAGAGGTCGCTCGCGCCCTGAATAGGGTACAGCACGAGAAGAAGAGTATTTTGAATGAATGAGAGATATATCTTACAAAATATAACCAGAGGAACGTAATTAAAAGTAAACTTTCCACCGCACTATTCTTTAACGTAAAATATTATTAGAGAAGGATTAACAATTAGTTAAAAACATCCTTTTTATAAGCAATATTTCTTATCACTATTGTTTTCGTTATCACGTTTAGTTTCTCAGAGACTATCCGCTAGAAATTAAAATTGTGTTCATACTAGTTGGAAATTTTTTTAAATTGTCTGCTGTACAAACATAAAACCACGATGCATAATAAATTTGACATTTTAAGATATATAGAATGATATATTTCTAATTTCTTAACAAAAATTTCTTTCTATTTTTGTGGACGATTTTTTCTATATATTCATTACACATGAAGTAATAGACTTGTTTTATTAATAAGTTCTCGCTTGACCTCGTTTGGGTATTTTATTTTCGGCTATAACTGATTTGTCATTTATATTACATATTTCTAGTTAACGCATTATTAAGACACCTTTCTTATGCTGAATCAAAATTTTTTATCAGATTTGGTAGGGACGCAGCGAGCAGTACTTTATCAAAATGCCGGATAACGGATATTCGGTATCCGGTTGCTCAGCCGGATAGCCGGATTATCAGGCATAGTTTTTACTTTCGAATTAGTTTCAGCTTAAATGCAGTAAAATTTAAGTTTAAATCACAGAGCATAATATACCAGGTGTCAACGAATCTATTAGACAAGTCATAACTTCTAGAATATTAGGTGTATCAAAATGAGATTTGGTATAGGTAAATGGTATGTAAAGAGGAGAGTTTTCGCATATTTTTCACTTTCCGGTCACTTCCGGTTTCACCGGAAATGGCTCCGGTTTTGAATTTTTAAATGGAACACCCATATTGTATATTGTAACATTTTTGGATTTCTGAGACAATTCTGGATCAGAATGTGACATTTTAAAAAGTTTTTACGCCTACTTCATTTTTTTAGAGTCACTTTTAATATTGCATCTAGGTGGCCATGATCGGACGTAAACTAATCTGAGGACCTCAGGTGATGTCAGAAAATTACAATCGCAAAGTTTTAGTGACTAGTATGATAGATAAGAATAAGACAAGTTGGCAAAATTACATTTTCGTGTCTAACTATTATTTTTCAAATGGCGACCATTTTTTGACAAGCACTTTCCGAAAAAAGGATTTTTTGACGAATCTAACGATACTAATTTATTTGCGATTGGATTAAAAATAAGAACATAAATTAAATATTACTAAGGAAAATACTGGATAATAATTTATTTACTTTTGTCAAGTGTGCCATGGATAGCCATGATGCATAATATTTTGCAGTTATTTTTATCTGCCTTTAGCAGTTTTACGACGAATTTACTTTCAACAAGATGGAGCGCCCCCTCATAATACCAGAGAAGTTCTTAATTACTTAATAGAGCATTTTAATAATCAAGTTATTGCAACCAATGGTCCAGTACGGTAGCCCGCCCGCTCACCGGATCTCACTGTGCTCGATTTCTTTATTTGGGGATATGTTAAAGAAAGGGTCTACTATGCAACAGCCCCAGCCACTCTTGAAATCTTAGAAGAAAGAATTCTACGGGCATTTAGAAGTATAACGCCTCAAATGTTACGAAACGTGTTGAGAGAAACAATTGAACGAGCTGAAATGTGTCTTGAACAAGGAGGAATGCACTTTGAAAATTTACTAGAGTGAAAGTTAATAAATTATTATCCATGGCACACTTGACAAAAGTAAATAAATTATTATCCAGTATTTTCCTTAGTAATATTTAATTTATGTTATTATTTTTAATCCAATCGCAAATAAATTAGTATCGTTAGATTCGTCAAAAAATCCTTTTTTCGGAAAGTGCTTGTCAAAAAATGGTCGCCATTTGAAAAATAATAGTTAGACACGAAAATGTAATTTTGCCAACTTGTTTTATTCCTATCTACCATACTAGTCACTAAAACTTTGCGATTGTAATTTTCTGACATCACCTGAGGTCCTCAGATTAGTTTAAGTCCGATCATGGCCACCTAGCTGCAATATTAAAAGTGACTCTAAAAAAATGAAGTAGGCGTAAAAACTTTTTAAATGTCACATTCTGATCCAGAATTGTCTCAGAAATCCAAAAATGTTACAATATACAGGGTGTTCCATTTAAAAATTCAAAACCGGAGCCATTTCCGGTGAAACCGGAAGTGACCGGAAAGTGAAAAATATGCGAAAACTCTCCTCTTCACATACCATTTACTTATACCAAATCTCATTTTGATACACCTAATATTTTAGAAGTTATGACTTGTGTAATAGATTCGTTGACACCTGGTATGTATACTTAAAGAGTATGCAATGCACGAACCCTATGGTCTTATTCTGTAGTGTTTTAGAGAGAGAGCACCGAGACAAGGAAACTACTAAATGTACTATACCAAGGATGTGCTCATTCGCTCTAATATTGTTTTTTGTTCACAATTAGGAAATCTGTCATCGAAATTGATTGTAATTACAAGAATTAATAATTTTCAAACAATTGTTAAAACTAAAACGTGTTCTGTCCTGATAGATCCGACACCATCAAGAAATCAACTGACGTAACCTAACATATATGGTTTTTATCGACATTTAAATAAAATATTGACGACTGACGATCGAGTGCTTTTTATAGGTTCCTTGTCCCGGATCTCTCTGTCACATGTACTGCAAAATTGAGCCCTGCATATCATAGCAACGAGTGGTTCCTGCATCCTCCTTATGTTATACAGGGTCGCTATTAAAGATGGAACCAAAGCTCTCCTGCTAAAACGGTTAGAGATATAGATATGAAAATTGGAAGGCTTCCATTTCAAATTATTTCGCATATTTTGAGGTTAAAAAAATTTTTTTTGACACATGATTTTTGAGCGCGGCCGCCATCTTGAATTTTTTTAAATGGCAACATGGGCTTTGTGATACATCATTAGAAAGCTTACTTTTTTCTCTTTCTTACTACCTTAATCATGTATGTTCTACTTTAACACCATACATGATTAAGGTAGTAAGAAAGAGAAAAAATAAGCTTTCTAATGATGTATCACAAAGCCCATGTTGCCATTTAAAAAAATTCAAGATGGCGGCCGCGCTCAAAAATCATGTGTCAAAAAAAATTTTTTTTAACCTCAAAATATGCGAAATAATTTCAAATGGAAGCCTTCCAATTTTCATATCTATATATCAAACCGTTTTAGCAGGAGAGCTTTGGTTCCATCTTTAATAGCAATCCTGTATATTACTTCGTAGTTGTAATAAATAATACTTATTTATGTTGTTTGAAATCATCTAAAATTTTTAACTCGCATAAATGCACATCTCAATAATATAAATTTAGTAATTTTATACAGATCTGCAAAATACTGGACTTATGGGGTTTTTGCTCTCTTGCTTTCAATTATTTCAGTCTATACTTCCAAATCAAATTGCATGCATAATCTCTTTCACTTGAAAGAAAAATCTCCGGCCAGATATTTCATATTATCCGGCCAAACCAAATATTCGGTGAAATGGCCGGATAACGAATAAAAACCGAATATCCGTTGCATCCCAAAGATTTGGTATAACTGCTACCATTGTTCATTTATGACTCTTAACTATTTTTTTTCTTATGGGACGCATTTTAAATTTTTTTATATTAAAATAGTTTTTTATTCCGATTTCAACGATGTGTCACACTTTGCATTTTGCTTAAGTTTTAAGTATTTTATTACAGAAAATAACAATTTCATAAGAGTGCTATGCAAAGACCACGGCATTTAATTTATTTAAAAAATATATAGTAGGTCATGAAGTAAACGTTATTATGGGATTAAGACAAAACACAACTTTCACTTTTTTGACGTTTAGATACAAGTTGAACATTTATTTAATAATTGTTGTATTTATGTAACTTGTTATTCATATTTGTTATATCATGTCGGTTGCAAACATAAAAACTGTGAGTGGACTTTTCAGTAAATTGTGTATGCTAGAAACTTTGTCATTCATTTGTTTTTGTAAAAATAATTTATCCTGCCGCGTAGGCTCAAAACAAAATTTCGTGAAATTTTCACATATCTTGATGTATCTAAACTTCAAAGTAAATAAAAGTGGATATTAAAAAAGTTATTTACGATTATTCTATATCATTTAACAACAAATTATGCCTAGCTATGAAGCAATTTGATGTTAGCCATAAAAGTATACACTTATTTCCCCACTTAACCAAATTTGTAGCTCTTATGGTTTCCAAGATACCAATAGGGTGCATCTGTAATTACCAATAATATGGATATTATCGTTAATATATCGATGTTATTGATATTATCATATCTATATTTTTCATATTATCAATATTTTCAATATTACCGATATAAATTCAATATCAACACCTAATATAAAATTTTCAATATCGCCCAGTCCTAATCTTAAACCATACTTTTGAAATAAGGGTTTTTAAAGCAAATAACAGAAGAGCTATAAGCTTGTGCGTTTTTTTTTCTCGAAGAGACGGTATAGGTACTTTTTATTTTTTCATTTCCTTTATTGTGTTGTGTCAACAGTTAAGTGTGCTGGAATGCAACCACTGAATTAGAATACCCACAATGTTGGAAAGTCTAGGATTATGATAGTTTAGCACGAAGCTGTCAAATTGACCAATTAAAATTGGAATCATTTCAACATATTAGATGTAGTACGTAAGTAGTAAATACGATTTTGTTAAAAACTAAAATACTATTTTTTGCTCCCCTACATATACGCAATTCCTTTTAAGTAACTAAAAATGAAGCTTTACTTTATTTGTTTTAAGATTACATTATTTTAATAAAACCCTAAAAATTGCCATTACATATTTTCTGTTTAAGACAGTGTGAATTAAATTGTTTTGTGAAAGAACACATCCTGCACAAAATTCATTTCGCCCGATTTGCTTAATACAGTTCAATTTCTTTAGTACAATATCATAGTCACCCTACAATCAACGATATTTATTAATGTAGGTAAACTACATTTTCTATTTTCGTGTATCATATATGAATATACTATATTGAACGAATAATGATAAAATTAAATTACAAAAGAAATTACAAATTGCTAACATACTAATAATAATATTCAACGTTAATTCATCCACTATACATTAAAATATTTCAAAGACCATTAAAATACACTCTATTTCAGAGAGCACCTGATTAAACCTACAAGAATCTGAAAAGAACAACTAAAGCAAGGTTATGTGCCTAATATTGTCTAGAAATATTTATAGCTGTGTTATAAGTACTTCAGGAATTACACAACACAGTACGTAACTTTTATATGTGAGAATTAGATACAATATTATAAAAATTGCAGTTTTTAACAGGTATGTTATTACTTTATTAGAGAAAAACAACAAATTTCTGAAACTACAGTAAATTCTAACCAAACATGTATAGAAACTACTCACGTGTCGTTCCATGCAGCTGATACTCCGACTATATTGGGTAGTTTTCGCGCCATCATATACAAAATTGTATAATTGTTGGATAATAAAAAATTTAATTCGCAAATAAAGCACGTCAATCTGTTAAAATCTTAAAATGATATTTGAATGGTTTTTGTTTTAACGGATTTGTTGCGATTGGTTGTTACCTTGACGCTTTGCATTACCAATCACAGTTTGTTACTAAATAAGAATGCACTAACACAAATCTAAGCGCCAAATTCAAATTGAAACACGACGGCTTTATCAAACAGTGCAACATAATGTAGTGAATGTTATAAAATGTAATAAAACAAGCAAGCAAGTAGGACAAATAAATGTAAAGTTGTTTTTAAAACTAAAGAAAAAAACAGATAATTTACTAAAATCAGGCATTTACAAATTAAATTGTTCCCACTGTTATTCAGTTTAAATATAGACCACACAATTCGAAATTTTGCTGTTAGGTACAAAGAACACCTATGTCGTTACTAATATGAACTCCTGAATATCCAATTACACTAAATTTATAAGTTCGAGCTTTACTTTGTTGAAGTTCATTTTAATTATTAAATAAAAAACCTGTTGAAGTTAAAAACTGCTTTATTTACAATAAATTACACTAAACACTTATTAGAGTACAATCATTTTATGACATCTAATAACACTATAAATTGTTTACACTTTTGTGATAATAAACGTAAATTAAATATACGGGCAGCATTGGCAATTCACAAATATTTATTTAAAAACTGTACCTTCAATGAATGAGTAAATTGATCTCTTAAATTTACTGTTATTGGAAGTTTTGGAATAAGAAATCAAGTCATCTGCAGGTATAGAGATAATCAAGATCGAGTCATCAAGTTCTATTGTTCCTATAGCAACACCAGCTGTTTACTTTTATTAATAAATTTTAGCTTTACTTCGCTGAAGTTCATATTAATGTATTTTAAATAAAACAATTAATAACTTCGACAGGTTTTTTTTAGCCTTATACTACATATTTCGACATGTTTTAAAAGTTTATTTATAAGTTCAAGCTTTACTTCATTAAAGTTCATTTTAATTTATTGTAAATAAAACAATTTTTAACTTCAACAGGTTGTATATTTTAGCCGTATACGTATTTCGACATGTTGACGTGTCCTTTTCAGAGGCAAAATTAAAAGTAAACAGTTGGTGTTGCTATAGGAACAATAACGATTTATTGTTCCTATAGCAACCTACACCTACACCAAACGTTTACTTTTAATTTTTCCTCTGAAACTGGCATGTCAGCATGTCGAAATACATATAAGGCTAAAATAAAAAACCTGCTGAAGTTAAGAATTGTTTTATTTACAATAAATGTAAAAGTCTACTTTTATTCTTATCTCTCATAATGACATGTAAAAATGTCGATATCCCTATAAGGCTAAAACTAAAACCTGTTAAGTTAATAATTGTTTTATTTACAATACATGTTTACTTTTAACTTTACCTTTGATACGGACATGTAAACATTTTGAAATAAGTGCAAGGTTAAAATAAATATCTGTTGAAGTGATTAATTATTTTATTTATATTAATAATCTACTTCAACGAAGTAAAGCTTAAACTTATTAATAGAGTATGGAGGGCCACTACACATATCTTTATTGTAAAATGAAAGATTATTTACAAGAAATACTATTTATTATCTAAGTAATTAACAATTTCTAACAATCTCTCTATTCTAGCACTTTTATGCAACTTATCTATCAAATTTTCTAACGGTTCTCCACCAACTAAAAATATCTTTAAATTATGTATATTATTTCCTTGCAACCTATGATCAGTAATCCTATCTTGACTAAAATTATACGTTCTAATTTTTTCATTTCGATAATTTGACTTGACTTGAGATCTTTTGGTAGTTTCGATTTCATTCATCTGAGCTTTAAATTTTTCTTCATATAACAAAGCCCTTAAGCGTTGCATTGCAATTGATCTATTCTTAACTTGCGACCTGTTCACTTGGCATTCAACACTGAGACCTGTTGGTAAGTAAGTAATTCGAACGGCACTATCTGTGGTGTTTACATGCTGGCCTCCTGCGCCAGAGGCTTTCTTAGTTTCTATTCTCAAATCTTTATTTTCTACTTTAATCTCGATATCGGTTGGCTGTGGTAGAGCCAAAACTGATACAGTACTAGTATGTATACGGCCTTGCTTCTCAGTCACAGGGATTCGCTGTACCCTATGCACACCTGCTTCATACTTAAAATATTGAAATACATGGTCACCATTTATTAAAGCACTCCCATGCCTTATACCACCTATATCTGTTGTTAAATACTCAGCTACCTCTAAATCCCAATTTTTATATTCGGCAAAATTGCAATACATATCGAATAATTCTTTTGCAAAAAGCATTGCCTCTTGACCACCTACACCGGCGTTGATTTCCAAAACAATGGAATTCCGGTCATCACACTCATCAGTTGGTAAAAGAGCTTCTAAAAGTTCACCATCTATCAGTTTTATTTTTTCTTCGAAAGTGTTCTTCTCCTCTTCGGCTAATTTTTGTATTTCCGAGTCCTTGTCTTCAAGCAGGTCTTTTAAGTTTAGGATATTGTCGATCAAAACATTTCGATCCTGTAAAATATTTATAACTGGTTGTAATTTTAATAAACGTTGTTCTTGTGCAGCATCTAGCTCTGTAGTTTTAAGAAGTTTATATTCCGTTTCCAGGTGCTTTATGTACTTGTTAAGAGAAACATTATTGATTTTTAAATTAATAGTGCGGTTTATTAAATTGCAATAGTGTTTTCTGGACGTACTCGGGATTCTTAGATAATTTATATGAAAATTATTATATGTTTTCAAAAAATATCTTGTTAGGAAGAAAGTTCTGTAAAGGTTCGACATTTTTAGGTTAAAACATAACCTCGAAAACAAAAATTGACAAAAAGTTCCTTTAAAACTTTTTGTAATTTTAATGCAAAGTAACGTAAAGTAATTAATGTGAAAACCTTATATGAAACTGTAATTTTATCTTATAAGAATTACCAATGTGCTGGTAGGTAACTTTAAAAGATTTTTACGAATACTAGGGGTGTCTCAATAATTTACTGACTAGAAAAACCAAAGGAAAAACATGCTGCTAATTGGGCATTTAAAGTACAGTGATAATTCTCATATTTCATATCTATATTTACCTATCAAGGCCCAGTTCTTCCATAAAATATCTTTGCCCTTGCCCCATTATCAACGGTAGTTCATTCTCGTTCAGCAAAATTTGAGAGTAAGAGACCAACAATTCAGTTGTTGGTCTGCGACTTGTGGACCCAGCTATCAAAACCTCATTGTCTCTTAAAATATCTTAGCCCTTATCGCATTTTAAGGGTAGTTTACAAATACGCTTATGTTGGATATTTTATGTTCACCTACCATTACTTGTTGTATCTACTAGTAGTTATTAAAATCCATACACATACAGATATTTATTAAGAATGTAAGACAATTTAATAGAGTACCTTTTCATATTTTACCCTTTATATACTTCTTTAATTCTTGTACCTTTTCTAAGCCCTTGTTTATTTTATTTGTTTTAATAGGAGTAGGTATCTGCTTTTATAGTGCAGTAACTTATATTATTATTATTATTAAATTTATCCTATATGTCTATGCTACCGCCACCAATAGTGTAGCGTATAGGTACACATGGTACCTATATAACACATGGTGGCGGAAAATGAATCAGAAACAGAGACAGCTTTTCCAGTTTAATAGTATGTGCAGAAAATACAAATATGGACGTAGCAACATAAAAGACAAAGTCGATGGTGATATGAAAAGACCCAAGTAGATGTAAGTTGGTGGCCGATGATAAAACCATAGAACAAGTAATGAACATAAAATATTTAGGAGTGAGAATATTCAACCAAGGCAATTTAAATAGAAAAATTGGGGAGCAAATAATGAATTCTGAAAGAATAGAAGGATGGTGGAACCAGACCATATGGAGGAACAACATTTAAGACTAGAGACTAAAACAAGAATATATAAAGGTGTTATAAGGTCAATAATGACATGCCACCGAAACCGCACCGGAAACTGCAAAAACTAAACAACAGATGCAAGTTGCAGAAATGCCAATACTAAGAAGAATGATAGGAAAAACCAGAAGAGGCAGATTGACGAACGAAAATATATGAGACACATGTAATGTTTCGTATATAGCAGAATGGGTCAGTAACAGAGGGCAAGAATGGAACAGTCATGTAACAAGGATGGCCAACAACGGAACTATAAAAATTGTGAGAAACCGACAGCCTTGAGGAAGAAGTATAGGACGTCCCAACAAGAGGTGGAGAGATGATACTTAACATATATTGTCGGTATGGAACAGGCTGATAGCCTAAGGGGAAGAAACAGAAGTGTATACGCTGACTAACGGAACATAGGGAAAACCAGTGTTAAATTATTAATTATAAAACTGGTGTATTGTGTCAGAACATTCTTTTAGACTTTTTAAATTTTTTTTTATTTCAATGTTCACATATTGACATGTTGATATATTCATTTTAGAGCTAAAAACTGGATGCAAAAGTTTGAGAAGATACTTTAATCTAGCTAATTCAATTATTACATTAATTATAAAGCTTTCCAGTAATTCAAAAACCTAGAAAATTTGTAAAAAAAATTTAGTAAAAGAAATAGTAGCTGCTATGGATTTCGACCATCAATGGTACCTTTGACAACCACAAAGTAATAAATTATGTATTATGCTGTGTTGACAACTAACACTTAAAATTCAGATTTCGTTGCACCATTTCGCTAATTGTCAAATAAACCAAGGCTGCATTGGTGCTCAAATTCCATGGTAGCTACTATTATCTTTCTATATTTTTGATACATATTTTCTCGTGTTTTGATTTATTGGAAAACTTTAAAAGTAATGTAATAATTGAATTAGACTAAAGTATCCTCTAAACCTTTTGCATTTATACTTTTCACTCTAAAATAAATAGGGAAGCCAATATTTTGAACATTTAACAAGGAAATTTCCCTATGTTCCGAAGTCAGTATATAGACACGGTATACAATAATTTTCAAATGCAACAAGTACATTCTAATGTGGTAGCCGGTGGTAGCTATTTCGGATGAAATATGTGTATAAAAGTGGGCTTTGAAAATACACAGGTACTGAAGTATTTTATTTTCAGGTAATTTTCACATACCAGCCTTAAATTCATTTGGAAATCGATTTTTGATTAAAATCTATTTATTGAATTTTATTTTTTTTTTCAAATCCATTATCTACAATAATTTAAGCTGTTTTTGTGTAATAGTTATAAGAAAACTTTAAGGGGGTGATGTGTACTGCCAGATTACTATGGAAAAGTAACATTGGAAAGGTAAAACAAAGTTTAGCAAATGGAATAGAACCACCACAAAATGGTAGTCAAATTATTAGGGATGCCTAAAAAAAATTTTTTTTTTCTTAAAAATAAACACCTTATTGTCTTTTATTTTGGTTTACTGTCAATAGTAATTAATAATTATTATACATAAGCATGTACAGTAGGTATGTGTGTATATAAGCATAAATAATTAAATATCAAACGTAACGTAATCAAACTAATAATTAAAATTTAATAGGGGCAAATTGTGGTGCAAGATTGTTAACGCGAGAGAGAGAGAGAGAGAGAGAGAGAGAGAGAGAGAGAGATGAGAGAGAGAGAGAGAGAGAGAGAGAGAGAGAGAGAGAGAGAGAGAGAGAGAGAGAGAGAGAGAGAGAGAGAGAGAGAGAGAGAGAGAGAGAGAGAGAGAGAGAGAGAGAGAGAGAGAGAGAGAGAGAGAGAGAGGGAGAGAGAGAGGGGGGGGGGAGAGAGAGA